>JAVYIG010014275.1:0-42502 GCA_035222895.1 Strongylocentrotus droebachiensis
TATCAAAATTCGACTGTGCGCATTTCCGGGGTAAGAAAGTAACGATGCAGATTAATATTTGAACCACGCGTTGGGTAAACACAAGTTTTGACACCTAAACGTTGGTATTATGACACAACTGATGTTTAAAACTATGATTGAAGCGCTAGCGTGGTCGGTCGTTCCGAATTAGCTGTTCATCGAATTAATCTTGTTCAAGATTGACAGAGGATGGACGACTTTGTTCGAAATACACTATACGACCATGCACTTGTGTCTTTCCGCAGCATTTATTTGCATGAATGCGTGTAAATCTTCTCAATATGGACATGAAATTCCTTATAATTCTGGACAACACATTATTCGTATGGAGAATGTCATCCGCGATGCAGTCACCTACTGCGAGCACGCCAAGCGAAAGACTGTCTAGCCAAGAGAGAGAGAGAGGTCTGCTACTTAATATACACTACACTACATATACCGTAGCATGTACTTTTCCAGCCAACTCCTCGGACAAATTTTCTTTTTTACCCAAATCTGTGTAAAAATAAAAAATCATACAATAAGGTTGGGTTAACATTTTACCCAACTTTTGGGTAAAAAATTACACAAGAACAAAGTAAACGAGTACCCAGGATGAGTTGGGTAAAAATTACCCAATGTTGTGTCAAAAGGGAACATGGTTGTCGTTGGGTAACATTTTGGTTCCATGACACATGCTCCGCCGACGATTGCTCCGCCGACATTTACTCCGCAAAACGCGACAATTGCTCCGCGACATTTGCTCCGCGACATTTTCTCCGACGTCAAATGCTCCGCCGACAGGTGCTCCGCCGACAGTTGCTCCGCCGACAGTTGCTCCGCCGACAATTGCTCCGCCGACAGATGCTCCGCCGACAATTGCTCCGCCGACAATTGCTCCGCCGACAATTGCTCCGCCGTCAATTGCTCCGCAAAACGCGACAATTGCTCCGCCGACATTTGCTCCGCCGACATTTGCTCCGCCTGAAGCGACACTTGCTCCGCCGACATTTGCTCCGCCGACAATTGCTCCGCCTGAAGCGACAATTGCTCCGGTGACATTTGCTCCGCCGACATTTGCTCCGCTTGAAGCGACACTTGCTCCGCCGACATTTGCTCCGCCGACATTTGCTCCGCCGACAATTGCTCCGCCGACAATTGCTCCGCCTGAAGCGACAATTGCTCCGCCTGAAGCGACAATTGTTCCGGTGACATTTGCTCCGCCGATAATTGCTCCGCCGACAATTGCTCCGCCGACATTTGCTCCGCTCAAAAATTGCCCCGTAAAATACAAAGGCTACTACGACAATTGTTGCTCCTCCCCAAAAGTACCCCTTAAAAGACAATGCTCCGCCAACAATAAAATTGCTCTCCGATCCAAAAGTGCGGCCTCTTGGAAGATATGAATGCTCCTCTGGTAAATAGTGCAATAAATGCTCAGCCGTTGTTTGCTATTCCCCATGTTTGATTATAGCTCCTTTATATGCAAGTTCTCCGGCGAAAGATAATTACTCCGCTCAAAATCTGTTTCATGTATTACTCATTAGCTGATCCAAAGCTCAAGGCTATCTCTCTCTCTCTTTCTCTCTTGCTCCTCCTTTTCCTTTTTACACCCTTTTCTTGTCTTCTTGGCTCTTTTCTTTCCTCTCATGCTATTAGTCTTTTTTCAATTTCATCACTTCTTCTCTTCTCTCCCTCTCGAGTTCTATTTCTCTCGTGAAATTGTAACGTAATGTAGTACATTCTTGTTTAGAATAGTATTTTAAATAATTTCCAGTCCGTTTTCTATAGGTTTCTTTTCTTCAGTTAAGTGTATGTTGCTTTACTATAATCATATATATATATATATATATATATATTTAGTGTGTAAAACACCCCGTCTCATTCGA
This sequence comes from Strongylocentrotus droebachiensis, assembly GCA_035222895.1. NCBI lineage: Eukaryota > Metazoa > Echinodermata > Echinoidea > Camarodonta > Strongylocentrotidae > Strongylocentrotus > Strongylocentrotus droebachiensis. Next base: position 1,890 of record JAVYIG010014275.1, read on the forward strand.
GTACTTTGTTTTCACTGACTTTAAGGGACTCACGGAGCCACCGGAAGAAGAGCAATTGGCTTATTATGAAGAACTAACATCAAACTGCAACAGAATGATTTGTATAAATGGGAATAAGCAGAAAGGCTATAAGAACTAAACCATAAAGATAATAAACTAACAGTGTTATTCATTTTCTTTATTCTTATCGTTTCAAATAATAATTAAGTGTCCTTCAAAGCTGATTTTTATCCCTCCCCTGTTGTTTTCTAGAACTTCCATGATGAACTAGTACATTGTATAATGCTTTACTTGCAGATGGTTTACCTAGTAAGATGCATGTGCTTGCTTGCATTGAGGTTATTTCAGGTCTTACATATTGATGAGCTGTTTGAAATTAACTAGGAGGTATGCGCGTATTGGGGAATGTGGCTTGCTGCTCTACTTTTTTTTAAAAACTTCCCACGACATGTAATGAGTGTTTAGTGTACATGGGTGTCGATCCCGGGGGGATGGGGGGGGGGGGGATATATCCCCCCCAATATTTCAGGTGGGGGGGGGGGTGGCCTGTACAATCATCCCCCCCAATAATTCACCATCAAAACAACAAAAATGAAGAGAAAATTAATGATGAGAGCCCGATAAGAGTAGTTAATGGTTATTACTCGCAAGATGACCATCGATATACACATTTTGCTATCTCATTTCATAATACATACATAATATACGAAGTAAATCAGGCGGTGCGGAGCGTGCCAATTATCTCACTGATAACACCGAAATCGTTTTGAATATTCAACGGTCATCGAAGCACTCACGTTGCCAAGCTCACTTTTTCACCGAAATTTCCCCCTCTCATATCTTCTTTGTTTGTCAGCGGATTTCGCTCAGACTCTGAGGAATGATGTAAAATGGTCATATCGAACTACATCTGAAAAATTGTATTAAATGATGATCTATTTATCATTTTATCAAACATTTCAGGTTCAGTCGTCTCCGAAAACTACCCTCAGATTATTATCAGACATATCTCGTCACATGGGTATTTATTCATGAGACTTAATATGCATATTCATGAGACCTTTACGGGGCTGGTGACGAAATTTTCGCTGTGGCCATCACTTATTTTCGGAGATACAATGGAAAATGAATGAGGTGTTTTTCAGAAATTGAGAAGCAGCGAGCTTACGAGAAAATCGACGTCACTGCGCGATCAAGACTCGCGCATGCGCATTGACACGAAATTACGTAAACCTACGCAGCCAGCTGATCGTGAGCACACATAGCTGCATTACTATCCTGGCTGTGTAGAAAAATTTGTGCTATTGATTCTCAACATTTCAAACACCACTGTACAATACTCAACTGATTCCACTCAAAATAGGTATACCAGTAACAATTGATGACACCTAATTAGCAGTAAAATATATATTTTTTTTAACTTAATGATGTTAGAAAGAATAATTTAAAAATTCAAACCGTGAGTCTACTGTCAAACTTGCCGATCAACCGCATCGTATTTATTGTGTACGTTCGTTTGTAATTTGTGTATAGACTATTCATGTGTGCGATTGCTGCCTCCTAGCACGTAGTGCTGCGCTAGAGGTCTACACGCATTAGCATTGACTGCAGTGATCGTGAGGTATTGTTTTGATTTCAGCCGAGCCGAGTGGATCTTTGACTTTGTAAAACCCTCTAAAGAAACAAAGGTAAGGGCGCATTTCAATTCTAATGAAATATTTCTTTTCCATAAATCGATGTTTGATATTCCTTTTCCATGAAAAATAGGTATTCATATGTGCTAGTGGCTTAGTGCTACTGCTCTGCAGCGCAGCTGCATTAGCTTCATTGACCGTAACTCCAGGGAGCTCCGCCGCCAAGCCGTCGGCGGCGGAGCTCATGAGTTACAGTGACCGTAATATAAATGGCAATGATTCATATTCACGAGTCTCGGCAATATTAATGAACGAATCTTGGAGCCAATGAAGTGTCGACCCAATGTCAAGTGCATATAATCCATGTGCATGCAGCTGTATTACACACGACACCTCATCCTACTTACTAAACTCTAAACTAAAGTCAAACTTTATCAATGGCAATGCCGTAGTATTTAACCGTTTTCCCTTCAAATCTCTACAAAAAAAATTAATAATTTCTTCACCTTCTTTCATATAGAATATGTAGGCAGGGCCATGAAACCTTCATGTAGCCTTACCTTCAAGTAACCTCCAGCTCCCCTTCTCAACTTGGCAGCTGTCCTAATGCATGATACACATTGGTCGAGCATTGAAGAACGGCCGACACTGCTGGCGGCCGCTGCCGAGCCTGGCCAGGTTGACGTGATGTGACCTCGTACTTGGGTAAATATGCAAGAACGTGTGTGTATTTTTCATGTGGAAATTCTTGAATACCAAATTGTTTTTTGCTATAAGTCTACCATGGTAAGACATGGCTGTCAACCCTCCCACATTTGGTTGGAGTCTCAAGCCACGGCACTGATTCTCCTGCCGTTCCGACAACGTCATGGTTGGAGACGCTCGCCACCATGCCTTTCCTCCTGCTCTCCCGCCGAGTTTAAAAAATATCCAGCAAGCAGCATTGTGTAAGCTCCTCAAGCCAAGCGTCCCGCTTTTTGTTAAAACCACACTGCAAACATGAACATTTTGTAGCATACTACAAATAAAGCTAAAATTGAAAAGGCTTTTTTTTTTTTGGTGCTTGTCACAAACTTTTGGAGTTATTAGTAAGCGTTGATGACCTTCTTGTTATGCTCATCAGAAAACTTTTCCCGCCAAGCCTCCTGCCAAAGATATGCGATAAGTTCACAATTGTGTCAAAGACAAAGCTTGAATAGTAATTTTTTTAAAGTGGGTTACTGTACTAATCTACATTTTTATTTTTATTTTCTCTTAATTTATTTTGTCAGAAACTATATTAAATCTGTTGATCTATTTTTATGTTATGTTTCCTTTGAACTCTCTGATATCAAATTTATTGAAGGTGTACAGTATGTATGACTCATTACTTGACCAACACTTGCATGTATTCATAGATGTAATTTTCAATATTCACTTACAATATTTTTCCTTTCTTCCATTCAGTGTTGAAGCTGTCTGGTCATTCCCTCAGAGTGATCACAGATTCTACATCCCACCATGGCTCTGTGGAGTGTTCACCAACCCTAGTGCCCAAGCAGATTTGTCTTCATGCCACTAGGTAAGATATGTACTGTTAAGTAGAGTAGGCATTTTTTCATCACCATGAAGTCATTAAAGGCAATGTTCCTTGGTGTCAAATCATTCTGAGAAACAACATGTACCATTTGTTTTTAAATTTCTCTCACAGTGCCTGGTGACACTAGTCTTTTTCAATCCAGTGTCTAATTATCAAGATAAATGAGAGTCTTGTTTTATTAAACATGTAAGAAGTACTCATCAGGAGCTTTAGATCTTCATATTCCTAAAGTAATTTTTTGTTCACTCTGATGAATGTGGAAACAATGATTTCCAGATCTTAATACTTTGCTTTTGCAAATAATCTGGTTTTTGATCATATAATACTTTGGTAATGTCTGTTATAGAGTAGTGTATGTAAGTTATGCTGTCTAATGTTAGAGTTAATATATAACCATATGAATGTGAAATATAAATCATGTTAAATTTCTCTTTTTTTTTTCTTTATTTGCTATAATATAATTGAATTTCAATTCATTAATTGTTTGTTCTATTTTATTGCAGAATGGCGCTCCCTTAAAGATGTCATTATTGGCCACCAGTGTTCTTCAGTTTGGATGGTGATTTCATGGTGAAGGAGTCAGGAAGCCCGAAAGTAGTGTAAAACTAACACTCTGGTTACAATATGGTACACACGATAGGGTTAACTTGTACTTAGTACATTAATTCCTGGTGTTCCAGAGAATTGTGCTTTCAATGCTTAGACAATTTAAAGTATTTGTTTTAGAAGTTGTGAATATGTGAAAAGTTCAGATAATTGGCAATAGACCTGTTTCCTTACATATTCAAATTTGTATGCATACTTTTTTAATTACATTTGATGTTGCATAGTACAACATTACATGTATCATTGCAACATTACCTGCATATTGCCTATTTTCGACTTGGTTAGTCCATATCATATATGCATCTTCATCATTATTATGCAAGTTATGAACTCCATGTAGATTTTCACATTTCACTTGTTTCCAATAATGTTCATTCATGTACACATTTGAACAATTGCGTGTTATTGGCGCATGATTGAACCAAAGATGACAGTAAACATAAAGTAATGGCTTTCAAAACAGATTGTTTTATTATTTATACAAAGCTTTATATTTATTGAAGAAGTATTAGATGTACAATGAAAAGTATGTGAGACATGGATATAAGTATTTATTTGAGTCTTTCGTTTTTGTATACATGTTAAGTTAAGTATACAAGTACTTTTAACACACAAATATACAGTGTTATTGCATTGAAGAAGAAAAAAGAAGCATTCCTGTTTTGTATGCAAGTTACATAATGGAAGTATCTTGCCTATTGTACCTGAAGTGAAGTGGCAATTATAATATGCAGATTGAGAAATGTTTTTAAAATGAAATTGCTGTTTTGTGTTATTCATTGGTCGAGTGGTAAATGTTTTGCAGTAAATGATGAAATGATATTCAGAGATATCTATATATAATCGGAGAGTGATTTACATGAAGGTGGTACATTGATCATTGTGAGAAAGGTAAATGCAAGTGTGCATGTGGTATGTGGATTTTTGTGCCAGAATTTAAAGTGAGTGTTTATAATGGCGTGGATGTGTCGACAAAGGCTCCGGGTTTCTTCTCAGTTGGTTCCAGAATTTATTTCACAAAACAAAGACTTGGGTTAATTCATTAAAAAAAAAAAAAAAAAAAAATCACAAAGTGGTGTTAGACAATCATCGCTTGAGTCAACTTAACATTTTTTTTTAATAAAGGGTTAATGCTATTGCAATAAATGGTGGCCTACAGTTAGGTATCTAGCTACCTATATATTTCTTGCATGGTCATTCATTGTTGGGATATTTTTCTTTGACTTCTAATTCCTACCCGAAGTATTATTATAACCATTATAATGAATAATAATATTAACAATCATTATTATAAGTACTATTACTTTTTAATTATCATTATTACCATTATTAATATCAGCAGCAGCATCATTATAATCATGAAGTATATCTATTATATTGATATATTACCCAGGGGTGGCTCTTGGGGGTGGGGGGATCTTCATTTATTTTAATTGGATGAAGAGTGGCGAATTACGCATAATTCCCCCCCCCCCCCCCCCCTCTTCTGCGGGGAAATACCCTGCTATTCCCCTACAAATAATATTTTATTATTATTATGATTGTCATTAATATTTGTATTACTATTATTATTATTACAACTACGACTGCTACTACTTATACAACTACTACTATTTTAAAGTAGTTTTGGTCGAGTACACCTCCTGCTCCTACGATGGACACGGGCTATAGCTAGGCATGGGCTCGCGGTGCACTGCTGGTGCAGACGATATTCACGACAATTATTGTTATTCGTCTTATTTACAGTAAAGCTAAGAGGTCGATAATCAGTGTAATTTAGCTTTATTTCCGTAATATACATTTGTTATAAATGTTGGAGAAATTTGGGGGTTAATTCAAACATTGCAACAATTACAATCTACGCCACGAAATCATGTTGAAAGCCGTTTTTACCGATCAACGCCAACACAAACTAGCGTGTGTGGGACTGTGCTATTGAGCATGACGTCATCACCCGCGATGTAATGTGGGGACGACTCGGTAGATCGGTGCTCGTATTGAAGGTATGAAAATGCATTATGTTGGATTATTATCAGACACATCCCGTCGAATTGGTTTATGAAATTGATATTTCACAGAAATTTTCTTTAATAGTTATTCAATTACATATTCGAATATCGTTATTGTCCACATATTAAAAATGTGTAATTTTAAACATTATTTCGGACTCTTTTTTTTTTTTTTTCATACAAAGTTTCTTGTCCTTTTACCCCCATTTTTTCTTCGTTATTACAAAAAAAAAAGTAATGTATAGTTTAAATGATTATTCCTCTTTTCAAAAATGTAAAGATCTTTAAGATTCATTGTCATATGCCAAAGTTATGGCAGGTTTGCTGCGACACTTTCCCAGCGGTTTCACGTAAACAACGTGTTTATTCAATAGAAAAGCAAGGTCAAATCAAAACGAAATCGTGAGTTAATTGCACCCGAGCGCACCGCCTGAAATGAGACAACCGTAAATGAGACAAGAATAAATTGAATTCTCGCTCATACGGCTTCATCAGGAATTGATGAATTTATTCAATTTGTTCAATCAACAGCATCATAGAAATGCAGTGTGCCAAATGCAAAGACGCAGCGTTAAAAAGCAACGAGCTAAATGTTAAGCGCGAAGCGCAAAAGTAGCAATCTGCAATGCACATCAGACAATCCTGGACAGTGTAAACATAGATGAACTCTGTGACGAATTCGTAATGAGATTGGAGACAAGGAGTTCGCGCGGGAGCGGGGAAACTGAATTCATACAAGGATTTAGAGAACGGTACAACGAATCGTCTTCTTTCTCTAATAATTTAATGAAACGTCAAAGCTTACCGCCCTTCACGCGGAAGGGGGGGGGGGCTGAATTCAGACAAGGATTAAGAGTCGAGAATGGTACAACGAATCGTTTTCTTTCTCTAATATTTTAATGAAACGTCAAAGCTTCTGCGCTTTGCGCGGGAGCGGGTAAACTGTATTCAGACAAGGATTTAGAGTCGAGAATGATATATCGAATCGTCTTCTTTCTTTAATAATCCATTGAAACGTCAGAGCTTCCGCGCTACGCGCGGAGGAAGGGGAACTTGATTCAAACAAGGATTAAGAGTCGAGAATGGTACATCGAATCGTCTTCTTTCTTTAATAATCTAAGGAAACGTCAGAGCTTCCGCGCTTCGCGCGAGAGGGGGGGGGGGGACTGAATTCAAACAGGGATTAAGTGTAGAGAATGGTACATCGAATCGTCTTCTTTCTTTAATAATCTAATGAAACGTCAGAGCTTCCGTGCTACGCTCGGAAGAAGGAGAATCACTTGATTCAAACAAGGATTAAGAGTCAACAACGGTCCAACGAACCGTCTTCTTTCTCTAATAATTTAATGAAACGTCAAAGCTTCCGCGCTTCGCGCGGAAGGGGGGGGGGGAAGGGGCCGGAAACTAAATTCAGACAAGGATTAAGAGTCGATAATGGTGCATCGAATCGTCCTTTTTCTTTAATAATCTAAGGTAACGTCAGAGCTTCCGCGCTTCGCGCGAGAGGGGGGGGGGGGGAACTGAATTCAAACAAGGATTAAGACTAGAGAATGGTCCAACGAATCGTCTTCTTTCTCTAATAATTTAATGAAACGTCAAAGCTTCCGCGCTTCGCGGGGGAGGGGAAAACTACCCCTCCCTGCACCCAACCCCTTAGGGAGCTTGCTTCGCGTGCTCACTACCGCCCCACTAAAATGAAATCCTGGCTACGCGCTTGGGGAGGGGGTGCAACCTGCCACACGCTTCTACCTCTTGGTTGCTTTGATCCATTGCCGAAAATATTTTGGCACCTATCATCCCCCCCAACCGCGGATACAAATCGACACCCTTGTTAGTGTACATTATATCGGACGTACAGTGATAGATGGAAAGTTATTTCAGTATATTCGAAATAACTTTTAGGTAACTCCTTTTACCTCCCACATTCATTCATTCATTAGCCGGTGATAGAAAATTTACTGTATCTGCTTCAAAATGTTGGAATGATTTACCTCTTAGAATCAGGCAGTCTCCATCAGTTCTTACCTTCAGAAAGGCCTTAAAAACACAACTTTTTTGCAATTTGTAGTTGTAAGACTGTTTTTTCTAATTATATGTATTTATGTAATTTTTTATTTTCATTCACTGTAAGCGCTTTGGGCCTTATGGGAAAAGCGCGGTATAAGTAATAATAATAATAATAATAATAATTTCATTTCATCTACATTATTTCATGAAATGCATTCAGAAAATGAAGAAGAAAAAAAAGAAACGAAAATAACCCGTGTAAAAAAAATATTGTCGGCGAAGCATATGTCGTAGTACTAGTAGCATTTGTAGTTTGGGACACTTTTTGGGCGGAGCAAATGTCGTCGGAGCAAATGTCACCGGAGCAATTGTCGCTTCAGGCGGAGCAACTGTCGGCGAAGCAATTGTCGGCGGAGCAAATGTCGGCGGAGCAATTGTCGCTTCAGGCGGAGCAATTGTCGGCGGAGCAATTGTCGGCGGAGCAAATGTCGGCGGAGCAATTGTCGTTCAGGCGGAGCAATTGTCGGCGGAGCAATTGTCGGCGGAGCAAATGTCGGCGGAGCAAGTGTCGCTTCAGGCGGAGCAAATGTCGGCGTAGCAAATGTCGGCGGAGCAATTGTCGCGTTTTGCGGAGCAATTGACGGCGGAGCAATTGTCGGCGGAGCAATTGTCGGCGGAGCAATTGTCGGCGGAGCATCTGTCGGCGGAGCAATTGTCGGCGAAGCAACTGTCGGCGGAGCAACTGTCGGCGGAGCAACTGTCGGCGGAGCATTTGACGTCGGAGCAAATGTCGCGGAGCAAATGTCGCGGAGCAGTTGTCGCGTTTTGCGGAGTAAATGTCGGCGGAGCAATCGTCGGCGGAGCATGTGTCGGGTTACCACAGTGATAGATGGAAAGTTATTTCAGTATATTCGAAATGACTTTTAGGTAACTCCTTTTTCCTCCCACTTCATCAACATTCATTCATTTCATTTCATCTACATTATTTCATGAAATGCATTCAGAAAATGAAGAAGAAAAAAAAGAAACGAAAATAACCCGTGTAAAAAAAAATATTGTCGGCGAAGCATTTGTCGTAGTACTAGTAGCATTTGTAGTTTATGGGACACTTTTTGGGCGGAGCAATTGTCGGGGGAGCAATTGTCGGCGGAGCAAATGTCGGCGGAGCAATTGTCGGCGGAGCAATTGTCGCTTCAGGCGGAGCAATTGTCGGCGGAGCAATTGTCGGGGGAGCAATTGTCGGCGGAGCAAATGTCGGCGGAGCAATTGTCGGCGGAGCAATTGTCGCTTCAGGCGGAGCAATTGTCGGCGGAGCAAATGTCGGCGGAGCAATTGTCGCGTTTTGCGGAGCAATTGACGGCGGAGCAATTGTCGGCGGAGCAATTGTCGGCGGAGCAATTGTCGGCGGAGCATCTGTCGGCGGAGCAATTGTCGGCGGAGCAACTGTCGGCGGAGCAACTGTCGGCGGAGCAACTGTCGGCGGAGCATTTGACGTCGGAGCAAATGTCGCGGAGCAAATGTCGCGGAGCAATTGTCACGTTTTGCGGAGTAAATGTCGGCGGAGCAATCGTCGGCGGAGCATGTGTCGGGTTACCAACATTTTACCTTTTACATTGGGTCAAATATATTGCACATCAGTTGGGTAAAACATTAAACATTTGCTGGGTACATTTTTACCCAACCACCCCTTTGTCAAATTTTACCCAACAAACATGCATGTTCCCTTTTTACCCTCGTAAAGTGTAAAATTTTACCCAATATTGGGTATCTTTTTTTTAGAGTGTGAAGTACCGGATCACCATTTTTGTGCATTGTGCGGCATCAAAGCATAATTATACAACGTCTCACGACGTGACAGATCACTTTTCTTTAACTTCTAACCAATCAGAAGGCCTCGTTTTTTCCAGGAAGTGCCGGTGGACATTAATGCGCCAAATGTAGTTCTCAAATTGAAAAAGATCGTTACTCTTGGAAGGGGTAGGAGAAAGCAATTTTACGTCATATTACTCCAGGAAGTGCCTGAAAATGCGTCTAATTTGGTTCTAAAATTGCAAATGCTTCTTACTCTGGGAGGGGGCCAGAACCCCCTCTTAGACCCACCCCCGCTTGATCGCCCCGCTCCCTCGCCGCTAAAGCCTCGTTCTGTCGCTTCATCGTTTTACATATACTTCACCCCATGCCATTTTGTGCCCCCCCCCCCCTCCCCCCGGTAAGAAATTCATGGATCCGCCACTGATGCCCATACAGCTTCGGGGGCTCCGCCCCTTGACCCCCGCCGGGGCTTGGCCCTAGACCCCACTTTGAGAAACGTTCAGCGGGGCCTGCATGTTAGAATGGGGTGATGCTGATTTTTTTGTCAGCCCCCCCCCCAAAAAAAAAAAACGTTTTTGCTCATTACGCCAATGCCATACATCATGCATGACAATCATCAGCAAGCAACCAATGACAATGACAATGACAATTTATCCTCATGCCACCCACATTGGAGAAGTTTACAATCAGTTTGAATTTGTCAATTTAACACTGTATAATATATCTCTCCCTCTTTGGTCTATTATATTAACCTCACCCCTCCCCCCCCCCCCCCCCCCCACTTAATTGTAAATGGAAGCAATTGAAGAAAAAAAAGTTACCGGCAACAGTAAATTGTTATTTGAATTAATGAATTACTGAAAATATTTTTGTTCATTTAAAAACGAGAACAATGAAGAAAGTATTGAACTCATAACATGTTATACAGTGCGTCCCAGAAAAAAACGAAACCGAGAATGATCGATGTTTTTTTTTTAAAGCTTGGATCCTCCTCTTTCATTTGATGCAACTCATATAATGCATATTTCACGCATGAGTAATTAAAATGAATATGAAGAGAGGAAACCAAAAAGTCATTTGGCGGACGGTATCTGAGTATCTGACGGTATCTGAGTTTCAAAGAGAAAATCACAGTTCTAGAAAGTTGAGTTTCTGCCCTTTCATAATGACACCTCAATCAGGAAATTTGATCTAGGAATAACAAATTTATGTTTGTTTAAAGTAGAACTTGCATTTCCATCATTTTATTAAACGAATTCGTTTTCACAGGCTGCCTGCCGTAGCAACAAACGGAATTAATAAAAGACTTGACTCCGTTTCGTTGACAGTAGGGTGCTTTAGCAACGCGACGGAAGGCAAAGAGGACGGGAGAATTCCCTCAACCGAGATCAAATAATGTATGCAGTTCGGATTCTGTCTATTGAAAACTATTATTCTCATCAAGTGAATGAAATGATTTGGTTACATTATGAAAATGGTCTATTGTACGGCGATACAACTCTTCCGTCGATTTTAGGGAACGAACGCTATTATGGCTGAGAACGGTCGTGAAAATCAACAAGACGGAAAAATTCTGGTTCGCACATGCGCAGATTATAAAATAAGGTATGACGGATTATTTTGCTCGGTTACCCTCGTTGTTGCCTTCTGTCGTGTTTGCAAAATCACTCTCTACAGGTTACAAAATAATGAAGATGGGAGCATAGTACAGGACGATCTCAGTTGAGTGATTTCTCCCGTCGTCTTTGCCTTCCGTCGCGTTGCTAAAGCGCCCTTCTCAGCCGTAGATGAAAGACTTCATGCATGGCTGTTTTGAGTTTGCATCCCATTTCTGGTCTGTTATACATTACATTTTAATGGCACCTTCTGGATAACAGAACTAGAGCGTGTGTAGAGCTCGACACGTCCTCGTACATATTAATTTGGAATTATGTCATACGCTGTGAGATCGATAGATGTGTGTATTCATTGTTTGTGATTTCAACCTCCATCAATACGTTTTAATAAAATACCCAACGCGACAGATGGTGTATACTTGCAAAATATAGAAACAATTGCCCGACTTTGATAATATTAGAGTTTCGATTATAAATTACTTCAAAAACGAAAAGTATATTGCACATTCGAATTGTAGAAATAATAAATTCACAAGAAAATGGTTTCAATTCAGGAATTTGTTTACATCAAATGATTTTGTTTCTGTATTTTTGCTTCTTTCCATGAATATCAGAAATTAATTATTGATTTGTTAGTTTTCTGTTAACTCAACAGTTCAACAATACTTGTATCTTGAGAAGCAAATTTTATTTATGTTAAATGTAAATTACCTTGAATATATATTTGTTAATTGTTTCAAATGAAAATCAATAAAATCCCTGTGGAGGGAAAATATGGAGAGAAAAAATACCCAACGCTATTTTCAACTATAATAGGCAAACCAAACATGCTATATCGAACTGAACTGCAAATTGCATACATTAGTTGTTGCTAGGTAGGACAAACATTATGGTTTGCCCTAACTAACAGCACATAATAATAATGCAATTCGCTATCGGACTATTGAAATACTGTAACAGTTATTCGTAACAGGTATGAAATAATTTGTAATGAGGATTATGCATTAAATTTGATTACATTACTAAAATGGCCAATTGAAATGACCAAATTGCTCAATATTGAGCGATGAAAACATATAATCATACAAACTCTTGCATTTCCCTTTGATTTCATGCAGTTCACGTTGGTCAGTGCTACATTCTTAAAGATAACCCCCAAGCGATAGCCACGCCTTCCTACCGGAACCAGACGGTATCTTCCAATGGGTGCGTCGGGGACAGTGACTCTAACATTCATGTACTTGCAATGACCTTTGAACCCCCCGAACTTTCCAAGTTCGGGTTCAGCGACGACCGGCTTCGACCAAACGTAACCGTTCGTGTTACTTCTCATCTCGGCCAGCAAGAAAAACGGCCGATCGTCCTCGTAGTCGCTTCGGCGACCCCGGTCCAGTTGACCGTCATCATCGACCGAGGCGTAACTTTGGAGACGATCTTATGGGTTTGTTTATTATTTGCATGTACAAGAGTGGAAACTTACTTTTGAGGGAGTCATAGTTGGCAATCACTTCGTTTGAAGTGGAATTCAACGCTCAAAAATATAGCGGGTCGATTCCACTCTTAGCTGAGTTATTCAAGCTAGCACTTCTCCTCGAGTGGATCACTTGGCTCAACTCCACTGAGGAAGTGATAATGACTGCTGACATGATAAACTTTCGTTCCTCTGCATTAGTATGTTAAAAACAGTACAAAAATTAATGAGTGAGAAATTTATTTTTAAAGTTTTTGGAATGGCCATGTTTGATCGAAAGTAACAACAACAGTTATTTATATTTATTTAATGTTTATTATTTATTTATGTTGTGTTCTTTATACAGGATCATCTCTTAAGTACATACAAACTAAAGAGAGCCCTGTATCAGAATGATACAATTAAAATACAATGTAAAACAATAAACAAGTAACAAAAATACTTCATTACATAACAAAACAAAAGAAAAAAGTAGGCCTATAGATTAATATTGGAAACAAGACTGTATAATGTTTTAATCTCAACATATTGTATAAGACCTTTTATTATTTTGACTGTCAACATTTGCTGATTAAAGGATTATAACGCTAATTTTCCTTTATCTATGCCTTGGCTTCAAACGAAATATGCCGAATGTGCAACAAACATGAGCGCAGCGTGTGCAGAAATGTTGTTCTTTCTACACATTTTTTTAGGGCTCTTGCTGAATCAAAAGTTATTGAGCCAAACCAGACAATTGTGAAATGACCGTTTAGAAAGGGTTAAGTAGATCAATTTCATCTTAGATATCCTACATTTAAGGCAGAGTATATTTGAAGAGTCGCAGAATCAAATTATTTAGTAAATGTATGTCTTCTTCTTCTTCTTCTTCTCCTCCTTCTTCTTCCTCTTCCATTCTTTATACTCCTTCTCATCCACATCTGGTATTAAATATAGTGCTACACTCTAAAAACTGAAATGTTAAATCACTATTTAAAAGGGCCGAGGAGTGACCACTTTTTCAAAATGGTAGATTAACACTTTGAACATGCTGGATCCAACACTATAAAGGTTGAATCTAGCAGGATAAAAGTATCAATCTGACATTTTGAAAGAGTGGTCACTCCTCGGCCCTTTTAAATGGTGATTTAACATTTCAGTTTTTAGAGTGTACCACACCTTATCTTTTGCAGAGCTCCATGCTGCTGTACAGCGGAATGTCTGTCCTCATTGAGCCTGATGATGTCCATCAAAAAAGGCCCATCTTTGTCGAACTACTCCCCGACAGAATCGCGAATATTGGTGACGGGTCGCCTATCGACCCCCTAAGGGGCGAACGAAATCGTACTGCAGAATTCCTCGACTACGTACGGAAGAGATACGGCTACGATGTCGCTTCGTTCACGGGGACGAATAAGAAGGTGGACTCGTGGTTGCTGACCATCAATGGAGGTGATTTTATTAGTAGTATTTTTTGGGGGGGGGGCTGGGGGGCACTTGTCTCTTCTAAGGTTCGTTTTTTTTTATCCCAAAGGATTATAATTTTAATACACAAATAGGGCTCGTCTATTCAGACGTTAATGTTGCATTTACCCGTCTCTCATGCATGGGGCATATTTAATTCAAAATAATCGTTATTCCAAAGGTTGGTAAATTCCGAAATGATAATGATATATGGTTCTACTCCAATTTTGGTATTACGAACCTTAATTTCATTTTCGGAATAGCAAACCCTGTTCAATTCTCAGTTTTATGAACCCTCGTTTACGGTTTTAATGGACCCTATATTTCGTTTTCGGAATTTCGGATGAATGAACCTTCGGATTATTTAGCGAGCTTTCGAAAATATGAATCTTTATGAAAATGTTGTATGCAAATTAATTCATATCCAAGAATGGACTAGAGGCAGAATAAATAAATCTTCTTTGTAATATTAAAATATGAATTTGTATGATTATTATATATTTAGGATCAATATTGGCATTATAAACCGTCTGAAGGGCAATATCGAGTACAACCGCCCTGTTGTGTGCTCAACAGCTGAAATTCCCTGTCGTTCCTAAATATTTATTCCTCAAACTTGAACACTTCGATAACAGTAATTTTATTTATTGTCAAAGTGTATTATAGCATGACCTTGGCGGTTTGTGGTTGAAAAAAAATATATATCCGCCAACTCAGCCTTTATACGGACGTTCCACGAAAGATGTGTGTGTGTGTATGTGTGTAAATTGAGTTTTTACAGACGTGTATCTATATGAGATGTAATTATTTAACGTCACCATCCGAAAGACGTGACTCGGCCCCGAACCGGCGTCCGCTGATTCGGTTCGTAGGTACAGACTGCAGAGAGCTGACCGTACCATGCAGAGCCTTCTATTTACAAAGTTTGGCCAACTTGGTTTCACTGGGTCACAACATGGCGTATATTCTTTTGTTTTGTGGTTGCCCAACAGTCGCCATATCGTCCAACTCAAACCGGGTTGGCCAAACTCTGTGTATAGATGGCTCTGGACCGTATACAACGGACATTACCACTAGACCAATTACTTTCAGAGAGGGCAGTACCACCATTCTTAAGTAATGTTCATTGAGCAATCTGCTTGGATGAAGAGATTTTGCCCCAGCAGAAAATGCTCCATGCTAAAGAGTGCCGAAGTGCTACCGTCATATTCGCTCGTCGTCCAGGTTACTGGTTGTAAACACTCAACCTGTGCATGAGGTTCACCTCACATGACGTCACACTTCGGTGCCCTACAATCGTTAAATATGTAGGGTTAGGGACTTAGGGTACAGGGTTTATATTGATATAACAGGTTAATTAGTGGAAAGGTGTTTTGTTGTTAGTATTGTTGTTGTTGTGAGTGCTTTTGCTTTTATGATTACTCGTCTAATTGTGCACCCCGTTTAAGTTAGGGCCGATGCAGCGGGATTTCCGACATCATGATCGGACATCACCCCCCCCCCCCCATCTTTTCTTAGGAAAATTATGGATCTACGTTCATCATAGTTCATTTCATATTTCTCGATCAACACGTACGACGATCATAAAGACTTTCGAGAAATCAATTCAAGGACAACTTCGATACCTTATAGTACAGTATCATCCCATAGAAATGATTTTCGGATTACGTATTTCGTCGATGAAATGTCCGCATAATTCAACAGGTGGTGGCCAATGCTACTGAAATTGCGTTATACTGATTAACGGAAGTCTTTAATTGCGATCGCAAATTTTGTTCCTTCTTTCTCGTTCTCAATTTAGGTCCAAGCATTGAGGTGAAGAAAGGCATCGGCGAAGATAGAATTCGGAACGATTCGTCCGGGAACGGGGAAAGTGGGATAAGAGATGTTTATTCGAAATTTACATTGGTAAATGTAAAAAAAGTAAGCTATCTTTTTAATTTTCATTTTATTCTATTTCATGTTTCTTTCTTTTTTTTACCCGATTTTTTCAACCATTTTTAATAAGATGTTTGAATGTCGTACATCGTCTGGAAAATAGTTTGTACAAGATGTAACAAAGACTTTCCAGCAAAATTAAACCCAAATATATTTTCATTTCTCTTCTCATATAAAATAATAATAATAGTTAATATTAAAGAAGAAAAAAACTATTAAAAAAAAATATATATATATATATTCCTGGACTACGTGAATAAGGTTTCCTAATAAATACACAATACACATACTATACTCTCGTATTACCTATAATTATGTTCAAATTACGTAATATGATATTGTCAAGTTGGCACATTTCAATGGCGATGCATGAGAATATTGAAATTGCCTTAGGTTGAATTTTTGAACAACTTTACAATCGCATTTTTATTGAAACTATTGAAAACATTTTATTAATTTTATTCAATAAACATTTATGTATTCCATTCAATAACCATTAAAGGTAATACAAATTTTTGGTATGGGGTCATGAAGCTGGTTCAAATGAACATATTGAAAGCATATATGCGATCCTACAATATTCCGTGATCGTTGTCGCGGTTGAAATGGAGTCTAAAGCGAGGTCATCGTAACTAATAAACTCTCAGTGTGTAGCCCCCTCTCAAGGTCAATATATTAATTTAGCTATAACACTATGTTTCTTGACTAAAAATCGACCGATTGGCTATTCCCGTTTAGAAATTATATATCACAACTACATATTCTGATATTTGTATGGTCACAGCTATCATTGTGTGGCCCTTAGGCGCTATTTGAAATTTTATATTCAATTTTTCTCGAAAGCAGAAGTGTTTTAGCCTTTTAAGGGCTAAATTTTCTAGTGCTTATAATACATCCACAGGGGCATCCAAATTTATCAAAATTGTAAAGAATCACTATCCAGCCAATTTTCAAAATTGCCTTTAATCATTACAACAAAACAATATAATGTTGTAGACGTGAAGTAAGAATACTATATGTGAATGAGTTGTTGGGCATATGCTTACAGATCTCGTCGTCAAAACAAAGGGGGGGGGGCTCGAAATAGATATAGGTGTCGTAACATAGTAGTTTATTCACTCGACTCCCATACCTTGGGTTGAAGGATCGAATCCTATCCCGCACTATACCTTCCTTTTGCAAGACATCAATGGGAATCTGGCAGATATTAAGGTAATGATAATCGTATGGACCTCATGAAGAACAGCATTAATGCTGATGAGTCTTCCGTGAAAAATAAAATTATTATCATTATTATAATTTACCGTCTGTTTTTTTTTCTTTTTCAGACGTTCGTGTTGATTGACAAGACCGACAATTTGAAACTGTGGATGTTGATTTTGAATATGGCGGCCATTTTACTTTTCCTCTCAATCAAAAGGAAAAAATAGTACGATTTTCAGTCATTACTCACATCTGCGAATCGATGTATACTATTTAAGTCTAAATTAAAATATGAAGAAAAAAATAAAAGAAAAAGATAACAAATCTAACGTCTCTAAAATAAAAAAATAAAAAAATAATAATAATCGGGAAACCGATTTAAATTGGGTAATTATCAGGCCTGGTATAGAGCAAATGAGGAAGGAGCTTGCATGATACGTCACAGTGTTGCCGGCTGTTTCGATCGATCAATCGATTGTTTCACTTATGACAACTTCAACAATTCATAACTTTTCTATTTGTAATGAGATTTTGCTCAAACTTTCACAAATTTGTTTTTCTCATTTTTCTGCCTTTACTAAAACCAACTTAATATCGACAGGGTGGACTTCCTCTCTGAGAGATCTATACATTTTCCCCCGCCATTTTGGTTCTCATATTATTCTGCTTTCATACGAAATTAACTCATTACGAATGTTGGGTTGCCCTTTAAAAATTTGTTTCTGGTCCTGAACCCTTTCATAAGTTCTAGTATAAGACGATCGCATAGACTTTCAAGATATCAACTCAAGGGCGACTTGAATACCCTTTATATACGTAGTATAGAAATCCTGTCTAGATTATGTAATATGTAACTGCAAAGTTCGCTCGTTTCAAAAAGTGACATATAAGGCTTCTGAAATTGTCTAAGATTGGTTTCTTGAAAGGCTTTGCGATAGTTTATGATTTTGTTTTATTCGCTCTTGATAAATCCATGATAACTTGTGAATAGCTCCATCTACAGGTGTACCATGGGTATAGTCCAGCTGATCTAAATATAGCTCTCTATAATGATAAGTGGGCCTATTAAGAAATATATAACATTTATATATTTCTTAATACTTATCATTCTAGAGGGCTATATTTAGATCAGCTGGAATGTATTTATACATTCTAACTCTTGCTTTCCTTATTTAATAAGGAAAGCAAATATATATATATATTATATATATATATATACGTTTTAAAATTGTTAATATGTTGTTGAACCTTATTTTTTCAATAATTTCAAAATTTCCGGTGACAAGCAGTTACAATTCGCTTTGGGGCTGCGCCCCTAAAAAACAGTACTTTGTAAATCACCTCAGAGAGTTATTAATTTCAACCGGAGCCTCTCAGTGCATGGTATATTTTAATTAATACGTCAACGGTGTCTATACTAAGGCCTTCGGAATACTCTGAGCTGTAAGGCTAATTTGTTTGAGATACATAAAGCCATTTCATATAGCGCTTTATTATCATCATTATTATCATCATTCTTTAATTTTTATTATCACTATTATTATTGATTATCTTTGATTTCAATATTAGTATCATCATTATTATCATTCTTATCATTATTATTCTTCGTTTTCTAAAAGATTGCGAATCCTAAATGTGTATAATTTATATGACTTATCAATTTCTACTTTCATGTTTGATCTAGTCAATGACAATTTGCCTCATACATGACAGAGTACCGTCGCATTATAGAGCATAGCTATTCCACAAGACACAAACTGGACAATTACGTCTCCCAAAATTTAGAACAACATGGTCAATTTTCATTGTCTTTTGTGGGTAGTGAATTTTGGAATAGAGTAATATCAGATTAACAAGGTGTAGAAATAGGTTTCGGAATTCTGTTACAAGTCATTTGTTGAACAAATCATGAATGAAATATCAAGTTAAATAATCGGCATATTATACGCAAATTACATTTTATATTGTCAGTTGTATATTGTAAACATTGCTAAGTATTCTTATTATTTAGAGTATCGATTGTTATAGTAAATTCATATTTGTTGTTTTGTTCCGTTTTTAGACTGATTTGTACCCAAATAGGCTCGACTAGCATATATGTGCCATTATCTGGCCCCTTTTACCAACCAATAATTTCTCTTCTTGTATATATATGTAAACACATTATGAAATGTATTACTGTATTGCTGTTGGTAAATAAAATCCCCCAAACAAGTCTCTTATATATAGTGTAGACCCCTTGGTGACATGCACTGTTCCCTCAGAGGGTCCTGATCAAATTAGTATCAGATACAAATATTTAAAAAAAACAGCGAGAAATAAGGAGACATTATTTACAATTAATGTCCTAAGTTGTTAGTGCTGATAACTTGAAACTTTGAAATTGACGGTCTATGTATTCGCCGATATAAATAAATATAGGACTTTAATAGGACTGAATTGTTGTTGAATTTCTTATTGTACTGTATTCATCAATACCGAGCCATCAACTGATGCAGAGTTCTATTTACATGAGTGAAGCAGGCAGTCTGTATCTCAAATTGGCTCCGTCTTCGGTGTTGTATTCTACTTTGCTTGTATATTATGTGCGTGTAAATAATTTCAAATTCAATTAATGTATAGAAAAATTACTTTATAGTTCAATTTGTAATGTGTAATCAGATGTGGTAATAATCATCAAACAAGCAAAATGAAATTAAATATGTGTATGGATACATTTTGTTGTTGTTGTTGATGTTTGTTTGTTGTTTTTTTTTTTTTGGTTTGTTTGGGGGGGGGGTCTGCTTTATAGTGATTAAACACAGGCATAAAATGCGAGAGAAATAAAGACAGCGTGGATTTAGTGAGAGGGAAGACAGAGAGAGGGGGAACAGAAAGGAAAGATGGATCGTGTGGATGTATATAATCTGATAGAGAGAGAGGGGGACAGAGAGGAGAGAGAGATAGGGAGACATCTAGACATACAGACAGAGAGAGAGAGAGAAAGAGAGGGAGAGAGAGAGATTGATTAGGGTTAGAAGGGAGAGAGTGGAGTGACGGGAGAGAGAGAGAGAGAGCATCAGAGAGGGAGGGGGGGCAAAAAGGAAAAAACAGGGGGTGGGGAGAAAGAGAGCAGAGAAGAAAGCGAGTAGAAAAGATAGTCGCTGAGATAGATATACAGACAGAGAGGAGGGACATGGGAGAAAGAGGGGCGTGGTTGTGTGTAGGTGTGTGCACTTGGAAGAAGACTGAACAAATGCCTCGTCGATTTTTATTTCTATTCGATTTGTATTTGATTTTTTTATATATATATATGACGGTCTCCCCAGAAATACAACTTTTGTCCATGCATGTCATAACTTTTGTTAACCTCAGTTTGTTTCGCCACCGCTCAGATTAAGTGCAAACTATATTGTATCATTAAAAGGACCAGGGAGGTGTGGCAGCAATGGCGTAGACAAGAGAATGGGGAACAGGGGATTGTTCCCCACACAAATTACCTGTGCCAAAGGTGCCCTAAACTAAACATAATTAGGGGAAAATTTTCAGTAAAAGTTTGTAGCCCAAAATCGTTTAATTAAGTAAATGAAGAACAAAAATTATAGTTCAGTATGCCTCCGACTCTCGCTTGATCGCTACATTCCCTCACAGTCAGAAAAATTAGCATACTCTAATGCTCATTCGTGTTTTCTTGCCTCGCGGAAAAGTTTTGACTCTTATGCCCCACTGAAAAAGCCCCTGCTTCTGCTGCTTTTGGATTTAATACCTCCTCCTTCAAAAACTGCCAAAACTTTTCTGAGAATAATGGGCATGTTTACCTGTTTTTGAGCGTCTCGCTCGGGCATAATACCCTTTGAAGATGAAAAATCCTCTTGTTACAACGGGATCAGAAATCAAAGTCAACATATTATAGGCTTAACATTCTTTTGCCCCATCGAGGGTTATAATGATACCGTTCTATCCTCCTGTCTCCAGGATTAAATTCTTTTAAATTGTTGTTTGTGCAATATAGGATTTCTATACAGGCTCTGCCAAAGTAGCATTCTGCAAGAAATCTGTTTTCCCCATGATAGGCCTAAATGCTTTGTTCTTAATTATTATTTTATTCATTTATTACTGTTTTTTTTTTAACAGATTCTTGGATTTGAGTTCATTATTAGAGTTCGTGTTAAATTTTGTGTTTTTATTAATCTATTTTCATATTGCATTTTATAAAGACCGGTTTGTTTGGATATATATATTTTGTTTAAGAAATCAAAAATCGACGGCAAGTTTAATTCAAATTCAGTTACATTGGCAGTCAAAATGATTGCATCGATAAGGAGGACAACATGATATACAATATTCATTTTTAAAAGATTACATTATAGGAAGATATCATCATTTTAGATTTCAAAAGTGTAACAAGGTTATTATTTTATATCGAGTTTTAACTGGCAGACTGTTGGCTCTGCATAGTCCATGTATTTTCTACTGGACTTGCAAGGAAAGGTATACTTATATATTTAGATACAGCTTGGCATAATAATAAATCAACCTCAAAATGTTTGATGCATAATATTTTCTTTAAAAGTTCGCAAAATTAGTTTGTATCAAACTCCGAAGATTTTGGGGGACTGACCCTAATTATCGTTTGCCTCTACAATTTGTTTGATACAGTTGCGCTTGTATATAGAAACATGGTATCAATAATTATCTAAGAAAGCTATTCTTTCAACTTCAAATGGCTTCCCAGTGGAGCCAGATTTTGCGACAACTTAACTGACTCACGGCAGATTTTGAAAACAAAAACAGACTCGAGCGTTAAAACGTAATCCCACGAACCGCTACTGAATTATTGATTTTGCCCTCCCCCCTTTTTTTTGAAGCGGCACAGACGAGACAACAGTCGCGTATTAAGGGGAGGGGGCAGACGAAATGAAAGGCGAGTGACAATTGCGTCGATGGAGCTTTTTATACTCTTTTTATAGGATTAACCATTATCTCCACCCAGATTTATGACCCCCTTCTCCAATATGTTGAAGTCGGCCTCCTTCCCGAAAGGACTTTTTAATCTCCGTCGTCTCAAGGTTTGTATAATGCCCCTTCCCAACTTGTTTTCCTCAAATATTCACTCGCCTGACTCCAACACCACTTCAGAAGGCCTTCACGATGGCTTCCTGTTTTTATATCCCCGAGCCATTGCCCTTTCGTTCCCTGAATTTGTATCTCTAAGTTTCCTTTCAAGAAGATGATAATTTCCTTTAAATAAAATGTTATATGCAATATATTAATTTCATATATTATACTAACACTATTTACAACCAATGTAAATTTCATTTGTTATAGTTCCATTAACCAATAAATATGTATTCTCATAATTAGAGGGAACGGGATGATCGGGGTGGGGTGTCTAATACATGCCTCATAATATACGCTGTTAAAATATCTGTGTGGTTAATTTTTTGTTACTTTGAAACTTTTTCTTTTTGACACCTGACGCTTACAAGCTAGAATAGGCTTTTCTTCAGGTGCTTTTTCTTCCTTTTTTCTAATTTTACTTTAAGATATCTTACCTTATGCCTATGTATTTTTATGTACGTACTAAAATTTCTGTAGTTACATTTATGCTACGTGTATATATTATGTGTATGTTATTTCTTAGTGGAAAATAATAAATTGATTGACTAGAAATGCATGGGGAACGCGTTTCCTATATTATGCAGTTGGGAAGAGAAGTGGCAGAACGAAAGAGAGAGAGAGGGGGGCAGAGAGAAATACAAAATTACAGAGCGAGCTAAAGAAATTAAGAGAGAAAACAATGTATAAAACATTAATTATAAGTAGATCATTGAACAACAAATAAAAAAAAATAGGTATACTAAATGTACACGGGTGAAAAATACATTTAAAATATATATATATATGAACAAAAAGAAGGTATTGCGGTATTTTAAAAGTTAAATAAAACTCCTAAAGGAGGCTTTTAAAATGTGATTAGATGTAGGCATAAATAAAAAATATATATATATCATTCAACCTGGCCAAAATACAAAATACATAACTGTCACTAAATTATAATCGTCATTAAACATGTATAATAGCTATATATTTTCAACGAAACATTTCCCAAATGACTTCAATTATACTGTTACTACGTACATAAAACCATGTGTGAAGGCATAAATAAAAAATAAATATATCATTCAACCTGGCCAAAATAAAAAATACTAGTGTCACTAAATTATAATCGTCATTAAACATGTATAATAGCTATATATTTTCAACGAAACATTTCCCAAATGACTTCAATTATACTGTTACTACGTACATAAAACCATGTGTGAAGGCATAAATAAAAAATAAATATATCATTCAACCTGGCCAAAATAAAAAATACTAGTGTCACTAAATTATAATCGTCATTAAACATGTATAATAGCTATATATTTTCAACGAAACATTTCCCAAACGACTACAATTATATTGTTACTACGTAGTTCCATAAAACCATGTCCGTGTCTTTGCTCGTAATTACCCCCCCCCCCCCCCCCACCTCTTCGGTAGTCGTCTGCGTATTGTACTTTCATTAATAAGATGCATTTCGAAGTTAAAATGACTGTCGAAATTAAGACCCTTTGGAGGCACGAAGGTCATAAAAATAGCCGATTATTCAGTTGGCCAAAACATGTCTTATTGTAGCTATAGAACATGATAATAGAGATGCATTCATGAAAGGGACGCCACATCATAAAAGGCACACAAGCAAGTGGAAAGAACACGCGTTAATAAAGGAAAGTCAATCGAGGGAGTCTAAGAATCGGAATGTGTTAAGCCAGTATTGAGATGAAAGGCCTATTCAGACCCCTATAGTAGGCTTCTATTTGGGTTTAAGGGATGAGTGCCTTTTCTCCGACCATCATCCCATTATGAAAGGGCCTAAAACAGATCAATAAAGCATGAGCGGGAAAGAGAGGGATGGCGACCGATCGGCTCGACTCCGTTCATAACTGAAATACACGCCCGATCACCATAGCATCGACTTTAAAAACAAACCGTAAATCTTTGTACACCTGCTAAACTCATTGATGAAAACTGACCATTAACATGTTGGATTAGAATTTTACGTTTTGTCAGTTTTTACTGACATGTCATTTATATCTGTATAGCTTTAATTTTCCTAGAACTTGTTAGGAAGAAGGTAAATATGCAAACAAAACTATGAGTGTTACATACCTTTAAGAGAGATCGAAGGGCATATTTAATTGACTTCACATCATGTAGAGTAAAGGAGCATAATTCAACAGAAGAATGTCAATATTAAGTATCTTACAAAACTTCAAAATCTATCATTATAAATCTATACATAGCCAACATTCAAGTCATTTAGTGGGCCCTATTTAAAAAAACAAGAAAGTATAACTTCGCGAAACCATCAAATACATCACCGCTTGTTCTGAAATGTTAACTTACCATGCAAACTACACATTAAATTAAACTAGCCAAGAGACTTTAGTGCCGGGTTGTTATTCGAACCATCAACCCTTGGATTGAGAGGCAAGTGAATGAACCACAATGGGGGAAAAACACTCCCTCCACCCAAAAAAAAACGAAAATGGGGAAAACAATTTGGGAAGGGCCACTAAACATGGTTAACTTTGATATCTTATAGGGGCCTTGGCTACAGATCTTTAACGTTATAGAGAAACCCAAGCTAAGCCGAGATATTCCGCGGACAATAGATTATCTATTATTGCGGTCCTTTATCATTGTTGTCCAACGCAAAGGCGCAGTGGTATATATATAAATGCTATTGAGCAGGTTGACGAAACAAATCTATAAAATGCGCCACAACCGCCCGAGGGTGTGTGTGTGATGAATTCGAACAGGTACAGATCGAAACCTCTCATGTTCAACCATGTGGCTGTTACACCTTCCGCAAACCTAAACATCTCGAAGGGTGATGTCTTGAAGAGAATTGGATGTTCACTTTTGTTCAAAATTAAAGAAGAACACCTATTTTATTCGATGACGCCATCTGCAAACAAAATTAATTAGCGTCACGTTAAAGAGGTAAGTCTTTTTAATTCTGTAAATGCAATTGGCACGTACTGACTACCAAGACTTGCTGAAACTATAGCGTGACATAATTATAGCTACGGTCGACTATTAGATTCTTGAAGGAAATTCAAAATGAAACATTAAGAAAAGAAAAGGGGAGAGCATTTTTGCGACTCCATCTGCTGTAATGTCGAATAAATAGCTAAAAGCTATATTAAAAGCTAAAATGTCGAATGAATAAAGAAATGTCACGTCTAACTTTGTTTCACTTTTACCATGCTTGCTTGAACTGGAGACTTTCTAAATCTATAAGCCCGACATAGCCAAGGCGGTGGATTTCGAGGGGCTCTTGTGAGTCATAATTAAGTTATTAATTTACCAACAGTTTATAGATATTGTCTGCAAATTTAATTCAAGCTAATTTAAAATATTCATAGTTGAAGACTTAAAATTGCTGAATATATTGTTTTCGATAATACATTTGGGTATAATCAATTAACTTTCTACACATAAATTTGACACACATTGTTAACATCATTATTTTTTTCTTAATATTTATAAATCTAAACACCAATTAATGAAAAGAGCTCCTTCACTAGAAAGTTTCTTTCTTTTTTTTGCATGGAAATAAATTTGAGTGAATAGATACCTAAAGATATATAGAGAGAGAAATAGATGATAAATAAATAGATTAATGAATAAATATATAATCAAATAAATAAATGAATAAATAAATGAATAAATAAATAAATAAATGAATAGATACGAATAACGGTAGAATGAATTTGGTTGTCACTGTGTGGCAGATTTCACAAAACTACTGTAGATATCATTCTTTTTTCAACAAGTTTTAATCCAACTAACTTGGGCACGCATTATAAAGATAGGCCCAGAAAAGGGTCACTGTTGCCTATGAAGTTAGAATATTTTTTCTTTACCTCTATTCATCGAAAGATTGAGACAATGTAATATATTCTTGACATATTATATAGTTTATATCTTCTCGGAACTTAATTGATAAAATTAAAGAGTCATAGAGATAGACCTCTAAAGCTCTGGCAAGATATAAACTTTATTTATTAAAAAAAAATAATCATATTGTCGCAATCATTTTATAAAAAGAGGTAAAGAACATTATTCCAACTTTCCGGGCAACAGTTTTATATGGAAATGCATGTGGGTGTTAAACTATTACTCTAAATTTGATATTTTTCGACACATTCGAAACATGAATTTTATTAGAGCAAGGACAACGACTTTCAATCATTATTATTGTTAACCGGTCCCTATAACTCTATCAAATTCATTTAGTGATGTGCACGAAAGTCTGAATTCTAAGTTAAATTTAATTTTCATATTACATTATCTTTTGTGATGTAGAACCAATAATCTTTAGCACCATATTATAAATGTATCATTAATTTGGTTTTTATTTTGTGTCTCAGGGCTATGACTATGCGTGACGGCTAGTCATAATGTCATCCTATAGTCTACACTTTAAAATTATCATCTTTTTGTAAAAGACTTATAAACTCTGTTTTGGGGTACTTGGTTGCTCTTCCGACTTTGAAAATGATTTACCACAACACAGAGTCGCAGACTGCTAAACCCCAATTCCCTCATGGTTCTGCGTTATTATTAGAGAGACTAACCCCCTTTCTTAATCTAATCGAAACTATTTTCAAAACAGATCACTTAAAAAAAGCCCATGAAAGAACTTTAGATAAAAGCTATAAAGTATTTGTAGACTTTGAAATCCAAAGTAAGTAGTAGTGCCACGCCCTAAAATCTATCTGGGGCTGGGGCTACATCGCCGAAACCGCGTCTATATACACGACTGTACATATTGCATGGGAATTACGTGGCGCCGAACACCATTTTGCGCGGAGATTTTGCACTCGACCTAGTCTGGAATCTCAGACTCTTATTTGACGTAATACAAACAACACACAAAACTGTTGTTGTTCATTCCAAGTTTAAATTGGTTCCAAAATATTTATTCAAGAACATTAATTAAGTGCATGGCCTAATTAAAGGCTATAAGGCAGATGGAGCAGAACGTGTTCAATTATACGTTATGATTAAATATTGGTCTGTGCTTGAAGACTATACACTCGATTGATATAAAGCTCATACATCAACCGCGGCAACGTGTTTATGAGAGATAAGATGACAGTTCTTACAAAGCATTATGCGTCAAAGAAATCCTTCAATTATCTTCGTCAGAAAATGAAGGGAAAAAAAACATACATGTATTTTTTGAGATGAGTTAATTGCTTTTAATTTGTCTGTTTTTATAATTCTCTTTACTTTATTTTTTCCGTTTGCTTTTTTTAAAATCATGGACCTAGTCCATGCCACATGCTCCCTGCGAGTAAAATTTATTTACATAATAATTATGCTCAATAATTCCACATAATTATTATATTCATCGCTTTCGTCATAATAAATATATGAATATTCCTTTTGTCTTGCTCTTTACGTGAAGTAAACATTGAATAGGGGGGGTCCAGATTTTGGCCCTTTCAACAAAATAATTATGCATTCCCATTAAATTTGCGTTAATTTTTTTTTAAATTAAAAACAAAACATTAATCTTCAGTGATGATGGCGGAAATTCTTAACTCTTGCCATTATTAGGGCCTATAAATATACGTATAGGCACAAGCAAGTGAAAATAACGATTCGGGGCAGCCTTAATGTCAACTTAGAGTAATACTACTTACAATAAATACATCTATATTTTTGTTGATATAATAAAATCATTACAGACTTGAGATTATTTTGAATATCAATCAGCGGCAGAAAAATTAATTGAAGAAACTAGATATTCGCTGAATTCATTTCAACATCTTTGGCTGATATAACGAAATGTGCAATTTCATGCCTTCGACCTTAAATTGTTCTTGTTTTTTGTAAATGATTAGATCTAGGCCCTATTACGGATCCGCCGAATGGCTTCGTTTCTCTTCTGTCACTGCACCAAAGCCATCAAAACATCCTTAATTGAGTTCAAGCTCAATTACAAAAAGAAAGAAGAAACAGATCAGATCAAGCAGTGAAGTACTTAAGAAGCCACGGCGGCGCAGGTCCACCCTTTCCTTCAATCTTTAGACAAAAAGGAGGCAGATTGGCGAGAAAGAAACAAAAAGAGGGCTTTGCGTTGATATGGTTAATGTGAAAGTTTATTACCCGAGTTAATTAGTCCCCAAATGTTTTCAATAGGGGACACTTTCAAGCGGGCCCGCACTGGTTCTTTCTATATGTCTATTCAACATTGGGTGGATTCTAAAGACATGCGATGCACTGGTGGGCATTAAACGATCCCGACGCCTCCCCTTGGAAGTAGGTCTTGTGATTTGGGCTTTCAGGAGGGCGGTATCAAAGGATTAGTGATGTTGTTTTCCCCCTTTATCTTCAAAACTATACCCCCCCCCCCCCTTGCTGAAGGAGGCGGATTCCTTTATAATGGGTGGGGTTGATCAGAAATAATTCATTTAACTTTTGGATCTTGACGAGGTAGGGTTGAAGTCCAGGAGGGGTGCGACGGAGATGCAAGAGGGGGCCTGAGAGGTTCACATCATCAGTATACTCGGTGACCAGAGATAAATAAGCGTGAACCGGTGTATATCCGTCGACCTCTCGACCTAATCGTACACTTGTTTTTATATATAAAGAAAAGTTTAGACGTTTTGTCTACTGAAACTGGATGTTACTCATCAAGAGGAGCAATGCATAGCTGGTGGATTCCTGATCAGGTAAGACTATCTTTTTCATGTCGATTATTATTATTTTTTTTTTTTTTTTTTTTTTTTTTACATTTCTCGTTTAGTTTATATTTGTTGATTTTTTTTAATATTTAAAAGTATATTGAACGAATTAGATATTTAAATTCAATTCAATTCAATTCATTTATTTCCAGGGGGGGGGGGGGCTAGCAAAGGCCCAAGGCCCATCAAGGGCTTATCCCCAGCGAGATTGGAAATAAGAAAATAATACAGATAATAAATGTTGGGGTAAACATGATGTAAGTGTATGATGTCAAATGCATTTCATACCCTCTCGTGTGGTAAATTCATTTAAAATTGGTGTTCAGACGTTCTCTAGAAGATCATTCTTTAGTTTTTACTTAAGTTATTTTTCACTTTTCACTTTCACACCTTTTCCTTACATTAACTTTGTATAATTTATGTTTTACCTGAAGCAAAACGAAATATGATTACACTAACATTTAACGGTACACTATGCTATATGTACGTTTTCATTTAAATGCCGACATTATTTCATGTCAGAATTAATTTAAAGCCTATACAATGATTAGCAACGTTTCTACCAATCACAATTTGACATCACCTTCAAAAGTTTTTACTTGTAGTTTGTACATGTGCTATGTATTCTACCCGAAACCGAGACGAAGTGTCATTTCAAAAGCGATGGTATTTGATACTGTGAAATCTTAGCTCTTTTAACGTCATTGTGATCTTCAATTGTAATCTTTAAAATACACTCTAGAGAGTCAAAATAATTCATTCGTTCTTGCCACTTTTTGTTTTGTTTTTTTGTCGAGATGATCTACAATTCAAATATTCCACATGAAACGCCAGATTTAGACCAATTCGTGTTTTTTTCTCATTCATGTATAGCTTGTTACGCAAGTCAACATATTTCCTATAAATATAAAAACCTTGATTGATATAAGCATGAAAGGCGCCGGTGGAAGAGTATTTCATATTGATTCCCATTGGGATACCATCCACTCTTAGAGCATATTTTTTAGTGATGCAACGACACTCAATCAAATTCCTCAGCATTTAATTCAAGAAGACGGTCATTAATCTAGTCGAGTAGTTTTTATCGCTTTGCATCTTCCTTTTCATAAGAAGGAAACAAACAAATAAAAAGTGGTCTTGCATGAGTAATTACCCATCAATCTGTTTATGAGCGAGGCTATAGCCCGCTAAAACCGATTGTTGCGATGCGGATTATGGTGTAGGCGTATTTAAGCTTGCGGAGTGAAAGAACCGAGTTTAATTTCTACGAAATAATCACGATATCAAAGCGTTAAATATATTATTTTTGCTTATTTTAATCCTCTGTTTCTTGCTTAATTGCCTGTCTGTCTCTGATCACTCCCTGCCCCCTCTCCCTCTCTCTCTCTCTCTCTCTCTCTCTCTCTCTCTCTCCACCGCCCAGGGAATGCCTTCTATTAATGAAGGTTGGTCACATCCCAATGGTTTGATAATGATAACGATGTGGGTTTATTATATTGTGCTCTCCGATTTAAGCTAATGAGCCTTCGATCAGCACCAAGTTTCTCTGGTCTAACCAGGGAGTTGGTCTAACACATTTTCTACACCCTAGCCACGCCACTAATGTCATTTGGCAATTCATTAATCTACTTTTTCCGCACTCGACAGTCGACCCAGGTAGAGTTAATGGTTGCTGGTAGGAAGTAATTCCGTGAATGCTTCTGCGTTTCCAATAGGACAGCTATACATGTCCATGACACAGACGAGATAATAATCCATTTGGACGCGCGCATGGAGACACTGAGCAATATGTGAGAGGCGCTATCTGAATACTATCATTTAATTTAGTTTTAATGCATTTCTAGTCCTCCTAACTTCTGACACTCCAATTTGCCCTATATAGATAGTAGAAATCGGCTATGCGTGACATTTAGAGTGCATGCAGTGCAAGTGGACGGTCTAATTAGAAATGTTATTTTGCAGCTGCTTATTAATGACAATGGAGCGAAGCATCATGAAAAGAGTTCATTCTTTAAAATACAAAACGCTTGTGTGCAAATGTATTCAAATTTAATGCAATTCAAACTGAGGTTGATCTTGACAACCCCTTGCTTTCCCGATATTTCACCAAAGCTCGTATGCATGGTTGATTCCATTCAAACAGATAATGAGCATGAACAGTTAGCCACCGGGATTTGGGAACAAGCATCCATAAATATGAATATATTTGCATAATATTGAATACATGAACAACACAAATACCAGGATGAACCGGCATCTTGTTGTTTGGTGCCTTCTTGGAAAAGGGGCTGAAAAATAAGAGTGCATCCAGTTACCTGTCGATCGTCTCTGCGCCGGAGAGCTCCTCGGCCCGGGTCAGCTAGCTACTGGAAGCAGAGATGCTGCACTCATCATCATCCACCCATCCACCGACAAGCATCATCGTATTTTCCATGCGAGTGTTATCCGTTGATTGTCCGAACGCAATTCTTGTTGAATTTCCTAGTCAAGAACTGTGTACGGACATCAGTGGTTGATACCGCTAGCACCTAGACTAGCTACAGGGTCGACGTTCGTTTGGAGGGCCCAAGGCCAAGCGATCGAGTGGCGTCTCTGCCCAGTGGCGGATCCAGGGGGGGGCCGAAACGGCCGCGGCCCCCCCTATTGGCGGCGCAAAAAAAAAGGAAAAAAGAGGAAGAAAAGAAGAGAAGAAAAAAGAAAAGAGAAGAGAAAAGAAAAGAGAAGAGAAAAGAAAAGAGAAAAGAAAAGAAAAAAGAGAAGTGAAAACAGAGAGAGAGAGAAAGAGAAAAACAGTAGAAAATAAAACAAAGAAAGCCCTCCCCCCCCCCCCCCTTCCCTCCCAATCCGGGGTCGGAGGGACCGAATTTGTGTTCCCTAACTCTCCAAAAAAGGGTTACTTTTCACGCAACAAAGTCCGGCCGTTATACACGAAAATGGGGGAAGAGAAAAGTCGGGTGAGAAAGGGAGAAAGACTAGGAAATGGCGCTAATTAAGTGACAGGAACGACGAATAAGGAAAAACTGTAATCGGGATATTTGGGGTCATCCCAGAAGGCTTGGCAAACGTTCGTGAATAGAGGGGGCCGGGCCGGCCGCATAAAATCTTGAGCCGCGGATTCAAAGTTAAACGTTAAAAACAGCCCCTGCGCTACAAAGGTCATCACTCTTTAGTGAGAAATTTGAAAAGGGCACCATATTTTTGATGTCTTTTAAATAGAAGCTATATACTCATGTAATTTTAAATTGACGATAGGGCCGCTTCACAACTCTTATTTTGCCCTTCATTTAAATTCAGCTCATACCGACTCGCTCGTTGTTGTATTTGAACAGGGGCGGCAATCCTGGGCCCGATAGGGAGACACGTCCCCCAGGGAAATTTAGAAATATAGCTAGAAAGAAATATAGCGGAAAGAACGCACATATTGGGCTAAGGGATTTTCTAGAATGCATAATTTCAGCATTCGACATTGCAAAATCTCGCTTGGCCCTCGCCCGAAAACACAGACTATGATATGACGCTCCCGGCCGTGATTTATCCATGGTTGGTGTAATAGATCTTTCTTTTTTTCCCCTTTCATTTCTTCTAACCTAATTGTGTGCTATCACAATCATGATTGTTTCATTTTCCCTCTAAAGCAGGCGAATCATCTTCTTTCTCTAATAATTTCGTTAAACTGTGAAAGGTCAAAGTTTCCGCGCTTCGCGCGGGGGGGGGGGGGGGGGGGGGGGGGGAACTGAATTCAGAAATCGTCTTCTTTCTCTAATAATTAATGAAAGGTCAAAGCTTCTGCGTTTCGCGCGTAATTGGCGGGGGGGGGGGGAGGAGAACAGCGAGCTGTCCGAATATGGATTTTTGATATCTTTTCTCGTTTATTTTGGTGATAAATAACAATAAATTTTACAGAATACATATTTTTGCTCTATCGCTTCGCTCACAAGCCGAATTGTGAAACCAGAAAATTAATTTTCGGGCAAGAGGCTATAGCCCCCCCCCCCCCCCAGGGGCTTCGCCAAGGGGGGGGGGTTTGGGGGGTGCGACACCCCTCTACCTGTTAGGATATTGTCGGTAAAATTGCGCTGCCGTCGGGAAAAAAGAGAAAAGGGGGAGGGAAAAAAAGAAAGGGAAAGAAAGGAAAGAAAGGAAAAGAAAGGAAAGAAAAGAGAAGAAAGAAAGAGAAAAAAAGAAAATTAGGGAGGAGAGGAAAGAAAGGAAAAGAAAGAAAAGGGAAAACAAAGAGAAAAAAAGTTTAAGGGAAACAAAAGAAACGGGGGTGAAAGAGAGGAGAGAGAGGAGAGGTAAGAGCCTCAGAGAGGAGGAGTGGGTGTAAAAGAGAGGAGGAGTGGGAGTAAAAGAGAGAAGGGGCTTTTTGGGTGGAGTCGTCTCGTCGAGGGAGCAAGAAAGACACGGGTAAATATGTTGCTATGTCGGGTCAGCTGTGTCGGTATTCTTGCTCGATTCTCGTGTACTATATCAATGCAGAAGTTGGAAGTCGGTGAGATGTATATTGTCGGTCGGCCTACAAGTTTTTTTTCACTACAAACTGTGACTTTTTATCCGCTGTGACGACTTCAAGAGTGACTACAACTACAATACTTGTATTTTCTCGAAGTTTCACTTTCCTTTAATATCAGCTAAAGAAATCAGAGGTTTAAAATTTTCGGGGAAACTAAATTCAAACAAGGTTTTAGAGTCAACAACGGTACGACGAATCGTCTTCCTTTCTCTATATTGTGATGAAACGCCCAAAAAAATTCCGCGCTTTGCGCGGAAGGGGAAAACTAAATTCAGACAATCCAGGCTTATTAAGAGTTTAAAACAGTACAACGAATCATCAACTTTCTCTAATAATTTAATGAAACGTCAAAATTTACGCGCTTCGCGCGGGAGGGGGAAGCTTTATTCTGACAAGGATTAAGAGTCGAGCACGGTTCATCGAATCGTCTACTTTCTCTAATAATTTAATGAAACGCCAAACCCTCCGCGCTTTGCGCGGAAGGGGGACATCTGAATTCAGATAAGGATTAAGAGTCGAAAACAGTACACCAAATAGGGCTTATTAAGAGTCGAAAACGGTACAAACGAATCGTCTTCTTTCTCTAATAATTTAATGAAACGTCAAAGCTTCCGCGCTTCGCTCGAGAGGGGGAAACTGAATTAAGACAATTAAGGCTTATTAAGAGTCGAAAACAGTACAACAAATCATCTTCTTTCTCTAATAATTTAATGAAACGTCAAAATTTATGCGCTTCGCGCGGGAGGGGGAAACTTTATTTAGACAAGGATTAAGAGTCGAGCACGGTTCATCGAATCGTCTACTTTCTCTAATAATTTAATGAAACGCCAAACCCTCCGCGCTTTGCGCGGAAGGGGGACAACTGAATTCAGATAAGGATTAAGAGTCGAAAACAGTACACCAAATAGTTATTATTGAGAGTCGAAAACGGTACAAACGAATCGTCTTCTTTCTCTAATAATTTA
Organism: Strongylocentrotus droebachiensis; assembly: GCA_035222895.1. Classification (NCBI taxonomy): domain Eukaryota; kingdom Metazoa; phylum Echinodermata; class Echinoidea; order Camarodonta; family Strongylocentrotidae; genus Strongylocentrotus; species Strongylocentrotus droebachiensis. The sequence continues at coordinate 36,475 of JAVYIG010014275.1, forward strand.
ATGAAACGTCAAAGCTTCCGCGCTTCGCTCGAGAGGGGGAAACTGAATTAAGACAATTAAGGCTTATTAAGAGTCGAAAACAGTACAACAAATCATCTTCTTTCTCTAATAATTTAATGAAACGTCAAAATTTACGCGCTTCGCGCGGGAGGGGGAAACTTTATTTAGACAAGGATTAAGAGTCGAGCACGGTTCAACGAATCGTCTACTTTCTCTAATAATTTAATGAAACGCCAAACCCTCCGCGCTTTGCGCGGAAGGGGGACAACTGAATTCAGATAAGGATTAAGAGTCGAAAACAGTACACCAAATAGGGCTTATTAAGAGTCGAAAACGGTACAAACGAATCGTCTTCTTTCTCTAATAATTTAATGAAACGTCAAAGCTTCCGCGCTTCGCTCGAGAGGGGGAAACTGAATTAAGACAATTAACTCTTAAGCTGCCCCCATTCAATTCACCCAGTGCCACAGTGCTAATCCCTATTGTGCCAGCCACTAATCCTCTGTGTGCCATGTTAATTTAGGGTAGGTTCAATTAGCGTGTGTACTTATGCACGAAAATGTGTACGTGGCACGCGAGCGAATGAGAGTTTATGTGTGCATGGCAAGCCACCAGAAACCCAATTATGTGAGCGTGGCACGCCAGCGCATGCACAGAACAGTGTTCTTGGTACGATAAGAGTTAAGGCTTATTAAGAGTCGAAAACAGTACAACAAATCATCTTCTTTCTCTAATAATTTAATGAAACGTCAAAATTTACGCGCTTCGCGCGGGAGGGGGAAACTTTATTTAGACAAGGATTAAGAGTCGAGCACGGTTCAACGAATCGTCTACTTTCTCTAATAATTTAATGAAACGCCAAACACTCCGCGCTTCGCGCGGAAGGGGGACAACTGAATTCAGATAAGGATTAAGAGTCGAAAACAGTACACCAAATAGGGCTTATTAAGAGTCGAAAACGGTACAAACGAATCGTCTTCTTTCTCTAATAGTTTAATGAAACGTCAAAGCTTCCGCGCTTCGCCCGAGAGGGGGAAACTGAATTCAGATGAATAGGGAGTAATAAGAGTCGAAAACGGTACGACGAATCGTCTTCCTTTCTCTATATTGTGATGAAACGCCAAAAATTCTGCGCTTCGCGCGAAGGGAGAAAATTCATTGAGACGAGTCGAGAACGGTACAACGAATCGTCCTCTTTCTCTAATAATTTAATGAAACGTCAAAATTTCCGCGCTTCGCGCGGGAGGGGAAGAAACTGAATTTAGACAAGGATTAACAGTAGAGCAAGGTTTAACGAATCGTCTACTTTCTCTAAAAATTTAATGAAACGCCAAAACTTCCGCGCTTCGCGCGGGGGGGAGAAACTGAATTTAGACAAGGATTAACAGTAGAGAACGGTACAGCAAATCGTCTTCTTTTCATAATAATTTAATGAAACGTCAAAGCTTATGCGCTTCGCGCGGGAGTGGGAGGGGGGAGAGGAAAACTTCATGTAGAAAAGGATTAACAGTCGAGAAAGGTACAATAAATCGTCTTCTTTTCCTAATAATTTAGAGGCCTATCACCCACACCCCCTAATGAGCGCTATTTAAATGATTCGCTTGCTCACTACCGCCCTCCCTAAAATAAGATCCTAGCTCCGCGCCTGCATTAAAATATATCAGCTATGATGCTGACTAAGTTGACGGAATAATTCGTATATTTATGTCGTCGAGGAAAAGGACCATTTGCGCATTATGCAAGTACTATAGATAGTCCATAGGAAAAGCAATTTAGCCTTCGGCCCCAGGTTTATAGGGTTAAATTTGTAGATATTGGACATTTAATTTTGTCGGTAATTGGTCGCTAGTTTTGTCGGTAATCGTTGGCCTCTACAACCACCCCCCCCCCCCCCCCCCCCCCCCCCTCGATGAAAATGTCAAAACAATTGTACCGGTATGGTGCTTCTAATATGACCTTGTCAGTATTGGTATATTGAGTTGAAAAACGGTCTGCGCAATTTTCAAATTTCCGGCCCCCCCTATTGGAAAATCCTGGATCCGCGCCTGTCTGCCGACAACACACCGGGACAGCACATCGAAGAGAGCAGGCAAATTAAGTCAGTTGGTGCTGTCTAAGGTAAAGTCAAAAAGAGTATTCGCGAATCCTTCTGAACAGTCGATAGTAAATAATCAAAACTGTATCATGGACACCGACCTCATTTTTTCCACTTTTGCAGTTAAAGATATTATTTTCTTCTAAGATTTAAAATCAAGTAAAGTAAATACTGTATCATGGACATCAACCCCAAATTCATACTGTTGCCTGCAGGTAATTATTAAATCATTTTCTTCTAAGATATCAAAATCATTTTTAACGATGCATTTCAAACTCTCTCCCTCATTAGAAAAAGTAATATTTTGAAAGCAACTTTCAAGCAGGAAAAGGGACGACTCATTAAATTATCCTACAAATAGACCATTTTCAAAATATACTCAAATCCATAACTGGTTATCTAACGATGAATGTTGAATATCTGATTTCTTGTCAAAATTACTGTTCTGTTGGAAATGAAAAATAAAAACTGAAAACTGAAACTAAGAATGATTGAATGATCTCAATAGTTTGGAAAGCAATTTAGTTGTTGCTAGGTAGGACAAACATTATTGATTGCCCTACCTATCAACACATAATATATGCATTTTGCATTCCAACTATTGAAATGCAATTATTGGTAATAAGTCAACATAATAATTCCCATGCATTTTGAACCACGTGTATATATTCAACCTGTAGATAGCCGAGTTATAACTGGTATTACAAACGATGTTGTTGATTAATTATATAAAATGACGTTTATGAAACAACACAATCAACCTTATAAACAACTCAATTCAAAATAAATAGTAAATTACAAAACTGCATTGTTTGCAGTTTTTATTGAAATCAGCAATAAATAATTTGATGTATACAATATTTTATTTTGGAATAATGACTAAATATAATTCATTGACAAAAAATAATAAGAAAACTCACAATCTCATTTTCCAAAGAGTAAAAATCTTCAAGCAACAAAAAGCTTGATTACAAATAAAAAGATGAAACATATATCAGCATCTCAATAAATGAACTTATAAACTATACAGATATGGCATCTGGCAAAACATGTAGAATTCTCAAATGACCAAGACTCCCCAAAATAATAAGAGTAGGTAAAGTAAAAGAGTAGAGTACATGTACATATCAAGCTGCAAGCCTGTTTCTGAGTTGTACTTAAAATGGAAAAAATATATATTTATAGTCATAAAAAAGTGGATGTAAAAAGAGAAGAATAGAGGAAGGGAATGGATAGAAGAGAAGCAAGGAAGAGAAGCAAGTAAGAGAGGGTGGAGGAAGAAGAACAATTTAAACGAGAAGAGCAATATAAACCAAATGGCCAAAATTAACTATCATTTTTATTATTTATATTTCACAAGGGAAACGATTGAGAATTGTTGGAGGAAAACAGATACATTTTACAAGGTTTAACTGCTATCTATAGCAAATCTCACTTCAAATCCATGTTCCTATAACATATTTCATACTTCACAGCTGCCTACAAAATTTAGATGTATTGATACAGAGAAAGACAAATATATGTAAACGTATGTAATGAGACAAGGACTTGTCATACTGAAAGAATGTTCACAAAATAGGAGTGTAGAAAAGAAACAAACTAATGATTGTCGTTGCATTATTATGTTTGAATGCCTGTTGATGGGTACTTCCTACATATGAAGGCTCGTTCAGATATGGCATGGTAAACCGCCACAACAAAAAATGCTGCAAAAAACCCTACAACAAATGAGCTCTATGAGAAATACAGAAATGTGAAGTGTATTAAAGGGATAGTTGAGTTCTGTTTTCAGACCGCAAATGCCTTCAAAGTGCATGGTTATTGCTCTTATTCTTATCTAAGACATTTATAGTGCCCTTTAGAACCTAAATTGCTATGAAGGTAATTTAAGGCCCCAAAATGTGAAATGTAGCCAATACGATCATACCAATTCAGTTCCACTTTTTAAAAAAAACATGGTGACCGTTAATTAATTATTTAATTAAAAATAACAATACATGAGCCGGCAAATTGTGGGTAATATGAGCAACACGAAAAGCCAACAAAAAAGCCAACATCGGCATTGGCCTGAAATACGACGTAAAGGCGTTTTTTTGTTTTTTTCAACGGTTTTTTCAATATCTAATATTTGTGGTGGGTACACAAGTATTAGAAATCGTAATATTTCAGCCTTCTCTGAACCGATTTTGATCAAACAAAGATGATTTTGTCATTTAAATATTATATTCTTTCAAAATTTGACACTCAGTTTTTCATTATCTCACAAAAAATTATTTTGTTGTGGCGCCCTCTGCAACAGAACTCAACTTTAAACATTAATTCAATTACCGGTATCAGAAATACGGATAAAATCCCAATCATTATTTTGATAATGTTCAAGACAAGATACAGTGGGCAGGCATATCCAAACCACAGGTGTGTTCACATGGATTAGATATATTCACAATTGTTACAAAATGACGTATATCGTTTTCTATGCCGATCTGAATAAATTAACGTATATCACAGGAAAATTGTAAACAAGTATAAAGACAACTCGTGTGTGATTGCTATTGCATGCCATCGCGTTGAATGTAAAGATAATTGCCCGGCTCCAAGGTAATTCTTTCTTTTCAAAATATTGTTGGGTTTTTGGCAAGACTAACGGGATCTCCGACATTTTAGTTGAAGTTAAAACAATCTAATAAACAGATAGTATACATGTCCCTGAATTAGTTGTGATAATTTATGCACAGAATATGTTAAAAGGTTTATTCTTATACATGTACATATTTTAACTTTTTCAAAGCATTTAAAATGCTTTTGATCGACTTCTTTATCACATGAGGAAATTAGAAAAACATACAATTAAGTGCAGTATAGAACATGATGGAGAAGAAAACAAATTCTCGGTGTTATAAGTATTTTCTTTCAATGAAGATGGTGTTAACAATATTCTGATAAGTATATGAGCATACTTCATATATTCCAGCTTAGGTAAACAAAATGTTTTACCATCATAAGAAATATTTGCTATGTTGTTTTAAAGATGAAATATAATCTGAAGCACTGATTAAGAATATACAACATGGGGGTATTCTCAGAATCTGTCTACAAATGTTTAACATTGGCAGTATTAAGAACAATAATTAACACATGAATACTGACCTCCATGTTCTTAATACATTGTATGTACCCTCTAGCTAAATTTTGACACACAAATGGGACTGTAAAACCTGTAATACAATTAGAATTTCTCTACAATAATCAAATTGAAGACTAAAGACCCCCCACTGTATGTTTATTGGAATTAAATTAAATTAAATTAATGAATGAATAACTAAATCACTCTTGGTACCAACATGGATGCCGCTCCTGCCAGAGGCCCCTCCCTACTCCCCAATATCCGTACAGTGGACCCGTTTCACAAAGCCTTTTTTCAATGACAAATGACAAAAATCAATGACAAATCTGCTGATAACCGATCAGAAGCAAAGATTTCACTAGCTTACAACAACAAAATTGTCATTTGTCACTGATGACAAGTTTTGTAAAAAGGGGCCCTGATCTATAATAGAAGCAGTATGAGGCATCAACTGAAAACAAATTATTTAAATGTTTGTAAGATTTATGAATTTCTTCGCTACTTCAGGATCTCTTTTTGAAGTGCAATCAGAATCGTATTGTCTATACTGTAACTTTATCCTTGATACTGACTTTTGTTCTACATTCCATAATACAACAAACAGGTTGCTTTCTCTGTGATCTGATTACATTAATCATCAACCAAATCTAAAGGTTCCTCTCAGAAACTCTAGAAGAGTGCTTCCCATGGGCTGGTGGTACCAACCAAAGGTGTCCCCTCGCCTCTCCTTGATAAGAATCATAAACTCCTTGACATCATATGATCCTGCATTATTGTATTTTATGATACTACTACTCAGGGGGCGCTGG
>JAVYIG010014276.1:0-42478 GCA_035222895.1 Strongylocentrotus droebachiensis
CGCAGCGTTTAGACTAATAAACCAGCAAAAACTTTTCGCTCACTTGCTTGATATCCTTCAAAGTATAAAGTATTAATGTAATTGTAAAAATTCTGTATTCCGCTCTTATAAACACGACACCAACGTTATAAAGATTTCCCCTCGCATTTCGTTTTCTGCCTCCCCCCCCCCCCCCCCGGTCATGAAAATAAATTGCCGCCCCTGCTACCAACTAGACCATATAGAAACTCTCATGGAATTTAATAACCCATCAAAAAGATCATTTGAAGTGGATCACGGTTTAGTTTCATCTTAAGTAAGACGTTTGGAGCTCGTACATATTATTATTATTATTATTATTTTTATTATTTATTCGACCATTCTTATATATTAAGCACAAATACAATACAGTATAGCAAGAGACAAGTACATAATAAGGATTAACAAGGAGATAAGGGAGCAGCAAGTGGGTCAGGGTGCACAAAAGTGAAGTTCATCAATGTTGCCCGGAGGCATGTGCCCCCACACATGCTACTCTCAGTACATAATTAAAAATTCTTTACATAAAATATTGCACATGATAAAAGGGGGAAGATAACAAAATAAGATGGAATAAAAATTGAATATAAAAAAGTTAATTTAAAAAATGATTTAAAGGTACTATGTCCCATTTGCAGGCCAAAAAAATGAAAAAGTTAAATTCCAACTGCATTTGAAAGATAATACTAATTTAGAACTTCCCTAAAAAAGGTGGGGCTTGAAAATGTCTTCAAGTGGGAAAATAACGACTATTAGTTGTCAAATCGACTTTAGGGCTATAGAGCCCAAAAGTAATAGTCTTGATTTTCAGACAATTGTACCGAATGGTCATACGTTTTATGCTGCGCAAAGATTCAATCAGTTTAATTTTGGCCATCACAAGAAGTGAGATATTGATGTAGACAAAAGCTCATGTACCCTTTACAACTCTTTTCATGTATGTTAATACCATAACAGAAAAAAAAGCCAGTCAGTCACTCAATAGTGTCTGACAGTGAAGTCTAGCAAGTAAACGAGTTTCCTTGCATAATTTGAATATGAGGACACTGCTAACGTTTAAATTTCACAGATAGGACATACATGACATATTCATAATTCCTGCAAAGTTCTACAGCATTTGAGGTTGGCTGCAAAAGGGACATAGTACCTTTAAAGAAAATATTAAAAAATGCTACAATTTACAAAATATTTATACCTCCTCAATTCTGAACATTCAGCACAAATATAATCCTAAAAACCATTATTACATAAGTTGCATGAAATGAACATAGCATTCAAGATATTATTCTATGAAATTGAGTATAACTGGCAAGGTACATGTAGGCATCATCCTGATCAAGAGCAGGCATGCAAAGGATTTAAACAAATATGTAATAATACAGTGTGAATTTTAATAAGCAAAGTACTGGTAGGCTTCCAAAAAAAAAACATTATGAACAGAATGGTATAGATGATATTGCAACAACAGCATGTGTATATATTGATATTAAAAATGAATCTGGAAAGACTGGAACATAAATAGAGTTCATCATATTATAACCTACAGTAAAAAAAAAAAAGAATCAACACTACATGGATATACCGATATACTGGATAAATTAAGATAAATTAAAAGATAAAAACCTACAAACAGGAAATAGTTTCAAAGCCACATATACATGTATATACTAAACATATATATATATATATATACAAAAGTTGTTTCCTGGTTATTTATTGCATATAATATAACAACATGATCACACATATATAATATATTTGTCAATAATTGACTAAGAAAGTATGAATCACAAAATAGATGTGCATTGTCACATCTGCTTGACAGATCATCATAATTATATTTTATGTGAATATGTATAATGAAGATTGAACTGGTTTTCAACTGGTAAATCAACTGGTAATCACCTAATGGCTTTCAACCGGTAAAGCAACTGGTAATCATTTACTGGTTTTCGACTGGTAAATCAACTGGTAATCATCTACATTCTTTCAACTGGTAATATCAACTGGTTTTTCAGCTGGTGCCATTTGGCTGTTGTTCAATTTCCATATTAAAAACCAGATAAATATACTGGTTTCAACTGGTACCAGTTGAACAAAGCTATAAACGGTATTTGGTGCTGCATGGCAGTTACTATCTTGACGCTTGTGAGATTTGTTGAACTAAGGTAGTTTTCAGTTAAAATGCTTATTGCATTAGGACTATAATTGTCATGATATTTGGGGTAAATTTGGGGTAAATCATTATATTTAGGTTAGCTTGGACACTAAACCTTTTGTTAAATCTACCCCATTTACAGTCTGTGCATATTAGGAACGTAAATCTTATTCAGTCATAATCAATAGAAATATTACATAAAAATACATAAATTATACTTTAAAAAGTATTATAAACCTTACATATCATGTAATTCATTCTTACAAATTGTTCAAATTGCTTCAGATCATTTTGTGTGTACCAAACACAGTAGATGTTATTGAAAATCTGTGTAATTGTGCAGCAAAATATATTGAATTTAGATAAAACTGACAACTCTCCGTTTAAGACCTCTATTTTAATGAATAATTGTAAAAAACTAAAAAGGTAGGGAGAGTGTTGGATATGCCACTATGAGCTAAGCATAAGTTTTACAAACGATGTAACAATGGAGAGGATACAATAAATATGAACCAAGTTACACATTTAAAAAAAAAGTTTAACATAATGATTCAGGTCTCACCATCTCGTCCTTCATACATAATAAGCTATGCCGGAATGTGGCTCAAATTTAAGTACTCCTAATTGTATAGTTCCCCTAATGTACAAAATTGCAGAGGTCTCATTAACATTATTTTTTCTTTTTTGTCTCCTATTTTATCATCTCCTTTGTCCCTATTCTTCCCTTTTCCTATTTTTGGGGCTGCCAAAGGGAGGGGCGCAGATCCACCACAGAATACGGTTCCAAAATGGGGAATCCCAACCTTACCATGAAATGATAACGAAACTCCACCACTGATTTCGGTTCCAAATTGGGAAATCCCAACCTTACTTTGAAATGATACCGAAACTGGATTCTTAGCATAACTTTCATTTTTAGTAGTTATACAAATGAGAAATCTAATTGCATTATTAGATATCTGATTGCATTTTCCTTTGATTTTGCAACGGGATCATTGTAATGTGCAATATTCATTCGTGTAGCCTATTCACCGCCAATATTGACAATTCAAAATTTGTTTCTTGTAGGCTAAATGACGTTAGCATGAGTATGAGCTAAATTAGAAAATGCGGAAGCTTTCTATCTCATCCCCACCCTTATCTCTCTCTTTCTCCCCCTCTGTTTTATACACACTCTATTGCATCAATTGCTACCCATCCTCTGTGTTCCGATCGACACCCCCCCCCCTTGTTTCCTTCTCTCTCGCTCTCATCTTTAACCCTTCCCGCTCTTTCTTCCCTTCTCACCATCTCTCTATTATCTGTCCGCATTTCTCATCATTTTTTTGTTTTAGGGTTAAAGGTAATACAAAGTTTTGGGAAATTTTGAAAATTGGTTGGAAAGTGATTCTTTACAATTTTGATATATTTGGATGCCTCTGTGGATGGTTTATAAGCACTAGAAAATTTAGCCCCTAAAACACTTCTGCGTTCGAGAAAAATTGAATATAACGATTTACCGGTGCTCCCGGTAAATTTTGATAAATTTCAAATAGCGCCTACGGCCGCACAATGGTAGCTGCAACCATGAAAATCTCACAATATGTAGGCCTAGTTCTGATAAAAAAATATATTTTCCAAATGGGAATAGCTAAACGGTCGATTTTAGTCAAGACATATTGTTTAATAAATAAATTAATATCTTGACCTTGAGAGGGAGCTATACAGCATAAAGAGTTTATTATTAACAATTTCATAACTTTAGACTCGATTTCATCTAGTCTGCAAGCACAGACCCTAATTTGACACTTTATCAACAAAATCATTGTGCCTTGAGAGAAGCCTCGTCCAGCTACCTACTGGTTGTGTCCTGTGTCAGGAGCAGCTACAGTGCATGGCCTATGATAGTCTTATTGTGCAGACTCACTTTTACGACTGACCAGGGTTTGTGCTTGCAGACTAATTTCAACCGCGACAACGATCACTGAATATTGTAGGATCGCATATGCTTCCAATATGTTAATCTGAACCAAATTCATGACTCCACACCAAAACTTTGTATTACCTTTAAACCCCCCTATTTTTTGTTTGGTGCTAAAGGAGGCCAAACAAAAGGAGAGTGTACCCCCCCCCTCCCTCCTCTAAGCCACTGAACGAAATATCTGACGACGTAATTTTCCAATTTCCGGGGCAAAAAAAAAAGTGCTCTTGTTTTGTGTTTTCCAAGTCTTCGTAGGCGCTATTTGAAACGATTTTTTGTTCTTTTCGGGAAACCACAAACTACAAGCACTGTTTTAAGTAGATCTTCCCATTTCTTCAGAAATTAAGAATATCTTGTAATAATTTTATTTTGTGTACAGTGTATTTTTTATACTTATCAAGATAAAGAAATGAAAATGTACATACATTTTGGTCATACTTTCTGTAATAACATCTGTAATGCCTTTGTTTATCTTTCTGTAGGAAATGAAATACGAATTGAACTGAATGACAGAAATGGACTGTGCCTTGAAAACATCATGCAGAGCAATTAGAAGAAGTAGAAGTAAACGAAGAAGAAAAAAAGAAAGAAAAAAGAAGAAGTTACAGAATAAGAATAACAAGAAGAAGAACAAAAGAGAGAGAGAAGAGAAAGGGAGAGAGAAAAAGCATAAGAGGAGAAGAGAGTGAAAGGTTGCATATAAGAAGTAATGATAGACATAAAATACAGATGATGATAGAGAGAGAAAGAGGTCATGACGGGAAAATGAGAAATACAGAGAGATCATGAAAAAAGAAAGATAAAGAGTGATACATTTGGCATTTAGGAAGATTGGTGGATTTGTAAAGGGGAGGGATGGAATACAAGAATAGAAAGGATAAGGGTAGCGGAGGTGTGAGAGACCTTATCATGCCAAATCACACACATGTAACAACACTGTTTGATAATTATAGATGAAAGGACAATTTATTATGCCATGATCTTAGTACTGCACTATATCTACAAAAAGTAAGCTCACTAGAAATATATATGTAATACAAATCCAACTATTGTATTTTAGCTAAATTAAAATTGAATTTCACAAAATAATATCTATAACTATTAGATATCATATCTAAAGAATTTATGTTGACATTGTTTCATTGTCTTTATAGAGTGAAAAGACGTTTACCTTGTCTACTTCATAATTTTATACCGTTCAAAGGTAAATATATACAATTTAATTAATTATGTTGCAAGATTGATTGTTAACAACTTCCTATTTACTTTAGATTATTGATTTAATAATTCGAGGTCGGAACACTGGTACCTAGAAAATATCGTCATAATTTCATTCAGCATATTAGTGATTGACGCATATGGAAGCACTTTAAATTCATACATTTTGATACAATTACACCATGCTTTCCAAGTGGTATCTTATTAATCGCAAACACATTGAATTTTAAAACGTCAACTTACGCCTTTTTCAATTGCACATCACCTTTTGAAATGATAAATTGTATAAAACATGATTGCAACTAACTTCGACAAATCTATTACGTTGATTTTCTAAGTCTTTGTGATCATATTTGATAAAAAACACAAAAACATTTTGTATAGAGGTAACTGAAATTAAAGTACATTACCATAGTGTACACTTGATCAACTGTTGACAGACAAATATTATCTTCCAAATCATGTGCAGACAAATGTCCGTTTGGAACCACAAGAGCATTAAACACTGTTAAAGACTGTTAAAGAAGGAGCTAACAACCTTGTGGTTCCAAAGGTATGATGTTTAGGTTGAAGACCCTTCCCAATGAAAATACAACTATATATCAATGAAAAGCGGAATGAACGTTGAATACAATTTTAAAGTAATTCAAATATTTTTCCTTTCAGTATGGCACAAAAGCAAATTAAAACCTAATTTGCCGCACCCCTTCAAATTACAGACCAACAGGGGTCGAATTAGCTGCACTTACGGTGACTACAAGTCATGTGGACCCGATCAGCTACTCTATATCCATGTAGCTTAGGCGATGAACCGTGCTTAATCAATGCAATGTAATTGTGAATATGCGTATATGTACTCAACATAAGATGACGTCATCAAGTAGATTGCGAGCATTTTCAAAGCTTTAGGTTTTGAGTTTTTAGAGAGATACTCCTCTGATTTACACTAACATATCATATGATTTATATCAATTTAATATATGGCTGATAAGCTTTCCATTGATATATAATTCATGTACTTCATTTTCAGATTCTGACAGGGTCTTTAATATGTGGGCCTACTGTTCTTTAAAAAATGAAGTCCAATGGAATTTCAAGCTGTTTACTCTTCAAAAATTTTGTTTTCTCCAATAAACTGATTTGATCCATACAAATATACGAAATATAACATTGATATTGATTTATTCATTGTACTTTTGTCAGATATTGAATTGATAGAAAGTTTCATTACTTTGAAGAAAAAGACGTATGGTATAACAAAATGCACTATCATTAAAAATATAACAAAAATATAATAAAATGAAAAATAATCTGAAATAATCTCACCATTTAAAGTGCTACTCTCGATATGTCAATTCAAATTTGTTTCCTTACGATCCCAGTATAAAGAATTATGATGTAGAGATACATTGTGCATGCAATATATTTACTTAGGCATGAAATTCATTATATGAGGTATGAAATGTGAACACAGGAATTATAAAAAAAGTCAACTTCACTAAAAAACTTTGTTCAGTGACAATACCGTCGGACAGTCAAGATCTACATTGCATGTATTTGTTTTTTTCTTTCAATCATGTTACATAGTCATAATCTTGAGTTAAATGCAAGGCAATTAAGCTGCATAGCATCAAACTCAATTTTTCTTAACTGCATTGTACTTGAAATCTAGAATATCCAGGCCTATATGAACATGTAAATTCAAAATTGTACTCGATGAAGCAAGTAGTAATGAAGAACAATGGGGAGAGGCACAATGAATTTTTACAATGAAAACAGTTTTTTGGCTTAAACAAGAGCTTACAACCAAAAAGGAAGCAAGATATTATTTGTAGAATAATTCAAGACACAAAATCAACACAAATTGAAGAAAGAGGGGAAAATCCATGTACTCTAGAACAAATAAAATAAAGGACACATCACCACAATAAAATCATGATTCATAGAAGAATTAATTCACAAGATATTTCAGTATTCTAAAGAAACGGACTTGCATATTAAAGTCAACTAATTTACGACGGCGCAAGTGCATCCCTTTCCGTCCCATACAAACTATTCTCTACAAACTACTCTAACATATAACAAACTAGTCAGGCTTGAAATGAATCTTAAGAAGCTAATTTCATTAAGAATTTTTTGTAATTTTCTTTTACATAAAGTTACAAAATTATCGGGCTTTATTCTGAAAACTATGTTGTCTTGTTTGCTAGCTAAATAAATGTTAAATCAGTGCGCTAAATCTTTGCACTTATGTGAATTTTAAATCTGGCTTAAATGTAGATGCTTTGCAAGAATGCAGGCAGTTGCCTTTCATGAATGGTCAGAATGGAGCATGATGTTTAGAAGAAATATTATTTTACATTAAGCCTAATGACTTTCACATATATGAAATATTCATTTCCATTCTGAAATCAAATATAAATCATGAAATACAAACAATAACCTTAACGTACAAAAACTTTCTTAGGACATGAGTATTAAAATGCATCTTGAGATAATTACATGCACTTGCTTTACAAGTAATATGTTCATAGGATTTTTTTTAAATCACCACAAAAACAAACATAGATACATTAACCGTCGCTACAATGTATGCCAGGCAAGCTATGCAAGCATTATTTCAGTGATTTTTAAGTCTGTACAATACAGGCTTAAATTAGACAAATTGGATTTGTACAAATAGACGGTCTGAATAAATGGAAGACGGTACCAATGGACTGCCTGACCCGATGGGCATTAGGACCAATGGATATGGTACCGTTGGACATTAGGACCAATGGGAGTTGGTTCCGATTTGTATGCAAGTGGATCAAATTACCTCAAGGTACCTCAGATTTAAACCCTTTTTTTGTATCCATAGCAATATCACCTTACTTAGTAGGATATTTAAGCATGAACCGCCGGGTGAATGTACACAAAAAGCACGGCATCTGTTTAATACGTTCTTGCTTTTTAGTCTTTTCTTCTCGACACACCATACGGCCGTTGACTCGAATAAGGATATTTACCATGTTTTCTTTGTCGTAAAACTCCGTGATGACATCACATAGGTCTGTTACGAACCAGGATCCTTTATCCTCATGGCGCCACGACAAAGTACCTGACAAGATAATAATGTTGTTAAAAAAAAAAAATCTACTATTAAGAATAGATACCTTATAGACTGGAATTCAATCTTTTAAAGAGTGGAGATTGATTCAAATTGATCGTGACCTGATATTGATTGCAACTCTGTAGTAAAGAGATAGGGGTTGGTAAGTTTTCAATTTGACTGGAGGACTTACAATCAATCCAGATCAAACCCAAATCAATTATGTGCGAGATTGAGGCTAAACAGCCTCAGTCTGGCCGTAAACACATTAACAGATGGCCAGTTAACCCTCCGTCGACCTGCCTTAAAGTAGATATTCATTGATTTTAAAAACTAACTTTATTTTCATTATTGCAAAGTTGAAACTATTGCAAGGTTATCAAAATGCAATGCCTGGAAGCAATCGAAGTAACGATTATTATAAATTTCAAAACGCTTAAATACAGCCACGGCATAGCACCTGAAGAGCTCTCCGAACGCTGCTGAGGTGTGTGAGATCACAGTATGGACATGATGTGCACATGCAGACGATGTCCATTGCAGACATCTCACACATTTTCAGTGCCTGTGTTTTCATCTTCTCTTGAGTTCTTTCTCTTACTTCACTACCGTCAGGCTAAATGTATAATCTATTGCCTCACTCTAAACCCCGCGCATGGTTTTATTTTGATGACAAATGCAGCGATACAAAAATAAAGGGATCTGTCGCTTGTAAACAAAATAAGACGCCATTGTATATTCAGCTGCACACACCGCGGTATGTTCTGCGTTTCAAGAGGGAACAAGTGCCGTCCTTAAAATCAATCCGGGTTTTTTTCAATTTGAAAGTCTGGTTTATGTGATTGTTAATTAACCCCTATCCTGTTTATTTACAAGCAAAAGATTTTAGTTGCATGAATCGGGTCATATCCCCTTTTGAATGGTTTGACATGCCATGACATTTATAAACACTAAACTCATTATAATTTGACAAATAATAGCTTTGCCATTATGTTCATTCTTTATTGGACGTCGTCTGCTTGGGCAGTATTGGTCCATATTGTGACGTCATTAAAACATCGTTATTTTTCTGGCGAATCTCTCGCATATATCCCAGCTGCTATGGAGGTGGTTGTATTTGTATTTTTATAAATCACCCGATATGTAGTTGACCTGAAACTTGTACGATGGCCATCTGTTAGCTTGCCAGTTTTTAGTGAAACATTAGTTGACATATTTGTGATTTTCTTTGAATGACTCGGTAACATTGTTGAAGGTTAATGAAAAAATTGTGTAATTTTTGTATGAAATGTTTAACTTATTATAGTCCTTTTACTGGTACTCACCCTCTAACAGGCAAAAAAATCCTGAGAAAATCCTGAAACCACAAAGATATTTATGCTTTTTTATGAAGGTGTCACTGGTCAACACCTTCTAACAGTGATTAACAGTAAATTCTCCCAACCGTTTTTCCTTGAAATTAAGTCATAAAACAGGCTATAAAAATCTTTCAACACTTAAATGTCTGGAATGGTATATAGAGCCAATTCATTGCTTTGTGACGATTTACGTCACCTAAAATGTAATTAAATTGTAATATAGTTGGGAGAATTAGGGAATCGATTAGATCAGTTTTTCCCAATTGTTATCGTTAATAGGTTTTCACTCAAACTTTCAGATTATCTTTACTTGTACATTTAGCATTGAAGTCACTACCTTAATTAGCACCATTTTCTCTCATCTAAACAATGTTACTAAGTCCTTTTAAATTTTGTCAGCGCATTCAGACCAAACGGGGTCGTGTTAAACCATGTGTGTCACTATGACCCCGATTTCCAACACTGACTAGATATCGACATAAATAAAATGCAGTGAATAAATGCTTTTTGTTGTATTGAATGCTTTTTATTTCAATTTTTTTAGGAATTTTCCTGTAGTATGTATTCCTGTAGTATGTATAAACAACCGCATGAGGTTTAACCCGCCTCAAAAGCTAGACGTGTCCAGAATATCGAAGCATAGAGTCAATGCTATAAATGCTTATTGACCTCTAGGACTGCATATTTGCTGAGAGGCAGGTGTAATACACAATTACACACACACACCACACACTGTTGTAATAGAACCGATGTGGTTGATCGGCAAATTTGACAGTAGACTTACAATTTGAATTTTTAAATTATTCTTTTTAACATCAGTAAGTTGAAAAAAAATTGTATTTGGGTGTCACTAAAGTACCGATTTTGAGTGAAATCGGTTGAGTTTTTTACAGTGGTGTTTGAAATTTTGAGAATCAATACAACAATTTTTAATACACAGCCAGGATAGAAATGCAGCTAGGTGTCCCTGGAGTAAGCTCTGAACATGCAGACAAATAACGAATCATACCTTCTGAGGTTGCATATGCAATTAGAATGTCTGAGTTGACGGGGCGGTAGGCTGGCTGGAAGTCTGGCTGGGGATAGTTCTTCGTCTTCTGATTCGACACTGTTTCTGCGTTATCAGACGAATGTACAGAGGTCTGCATCTCTTTCCCACGACATGATTGGATAATGAAGACCTTTGGCTTGTCTGTAGTAGGTAGACAGAAAGAGAGGGATGATCATTTAATATTATTTGGAGTCTAGCAACTTGTGTATTCCCTGTGATAATGTATACTGTATAGTAATGCCAGAATGCAACTTACATATAAAAACATGGTAATTTCGAGTGATTTCTGTATTGTCTGAGATAACGCACACACACCAGGCACGTAGCCAGAGTTTATTTTATTTCATTTATTTTTTTATTTTTATTTTTTTTATTTTTTTTTTTGGGGGGGGGGCACATACATGTAATCGATCGACGTCCTGGGGAGGGGTCTAAAAAGTTCAACCGACCTTGGACATTTTTGGGGGGAACGTGCCCCCCGTGCACACACACACATTAGACGGTGTCAGACACAATTTTACCGATCCATCTTGAATTACCTAGATAATTCACTTACGTAGGTGACGGACAGAAATTTCCCTCAAGAAATCCCGTGAAATTTCTTGGTAATGGAATATTATCTAGATAGCTTAGCTAATATATAAATAGCCATTTTCTAGATAATCAACCTCTTTCTGACACAAATATATAGAGTACTTTAAAAAAAAAACTTATAAACACTATTTTTGTTTGAAATATCTCATTTATTATAATAAATTCCCTTTTTTTTTAGGGGGGGGGGGTATATTATGCACATTATAAACCAGCATGCTCACAAAAGAATTGCATGCTCATACAATACCTCCACATTACCTTTCTTTTCCTGGTGATGCTACAGCGCGTCTGACATAGCAACTCCTATATTAGTATTATATGGTCTATTGTAATTAGGTTGTCAGCTCTGGTGAAGCTACATACCACTGTCTTTTGTTAGCTCACTAATGATTGACAGATGATGTCATTTAGGGAATGAGATCTGAAGCATCTTTTAGGGTGGAACTTAGCAGGTTTGAGAACATTTAAAAAAATATTATTTGTATGCAGCACATCAACAGGAATGGGATTTCAACTGAACTTTAAAACACTGCAAATGATTTGCAAGCACATACATCAAAAGAAGAAGAAGAACAAAAAAGCAAATGGTGTTTTGAGAAAAGGGAAACCCCAGCAATATGTCATCATTTACAAGTCAACATAACTAAATAATGTATCATACATCATTGAACAAGACAATTTCTTCCCTTGTCATATGATAATGTATTTTATGAGGATAATGCTTCAAATTGATTAGCCAACTATATGATTTAATATCAGTAATGTCAAAATTAATTCACCTATCATTTGTTGATCGACAAAATGAATGGTCTTTAATCTCTACGCTTTCATCTTTGTATTCTCACATACATTTTAATCTCATTGCCTTGTTTATAATAAAATGTTACATGGATTCTGGAGAGATCTTAAGCCTAGTTCAGATACATCAATGATGCTGTAAACCGCTGACTCTTTTTATTATGACCTCAGTGTACTACACTTCACATTTCTTTATCATATGACACAAAGCTCGGTGAATACACGTAGGATCTTTTTGTGCGAAGTTTACCTCTTGTTTACCTCTTCATATCTGACGGACCCATTAGGATGAGTGCCTTGCCTGACCAGGCAACATCTTTATCATGTCACGGAGTGGAATCAATACTGTAGTTACTACTTCAGTGAGTAGCTTTGGATTATCGATTAATCTTTTTTCAATTTTGTATATTTGTATTTTCACATCCATAAAATCCCAAATCCAGATAGTATGTAGCTTTTTATTATTGAAGACTTGAGAATATTAACTATTTCAACGACTTTTGAAAAATACCTCACTCAGTAATGTACAACTCTCAGGGTAATATTATTTTCATTATGATAAGGCTTGTTCACATATGGCAAAGTAAACCGCAGGCAAAACAGTCACCACAGTTTTTTATGTGTAAATGAATAGCAACTGTGCACAACAAAGTCCTTGGCAATGCGCGAATTTACTGAGCTCAGTGTTTAAAAAGACAGAAATAAGAAGCACATATGACACTTAATTTACGTCATCAAAAAAAAAGAACGCAGCAGTTTTGCCGTGTCATTTTGAAAGGGGTCTTTGTCAGTAGAGACTATAGAAAGAATGCATCTTTTCTAAATCAATTACCTTTCATTGCTGGTATCTGGTCACCATGGAAATTGCTGACGATATTCTCAACCAACATCAATTCACCATCAGCCATCTGTACTGCATCCTGCGAAACAATTAACAAAGAAATGATTAGTATACCAAGACGTTGTTTGTCGGACATGTAGTGTATTCGGACAGTTGATTTAAAAAAGCAGTAGAAGAAGTTTACAAGAAATATTTCATAAATCACTAAGACTTATGTTGGACAATAATATAAAGGAAAAATATTCACGAAATTAGTGATATTTGATGAACCTTTTTCTGTTATATCCAAAGGCAAAAGAGAAGTCGTTATATTTAGTAAGTGTCTGGACGCCCCCCCCCCCCCCAATCATACAAGATCAAAGAATAGCCACGAATAAAGACTTACTATGCTTCAGTCTTGTCATTTACATGCACTCTGATGAGTGCATGTAAATGAAAAGCTTTAGTAGGTTTGTATTTGTTATTATTTTTCAACAGTAAATAATCAAATAATTATGTGTCATTTACCAATTATAAATGTGACTAAGTTATGATAAAACATCGACAATTCTCGGTTTCGTTTATTTTGGGACGCACTGTATATATGTACATTATATACAAATGTGAAAGTTACAGCTTTGAACCATATTTTTACTTCTTTTCTGTCAGGTTTATTGCATCTTTTGAGAGCAAGGTTTTCTGAAACTCAAATTTCTAGAAATGTGATTTTCTCTTTAAAATTCAGATACCGTCCGCCAAATGACTTTTAGATTTCCTGTCTTCAAACTCACTTTGATCACTCATGCATTACATATGCATCATGTAAGTTGCATCAAATAAAAGAAGAGGATCTTAGCTTTCCACATATGTGTCATTTACCAATTATAAATGTGACTAAGTTATGATAAAACATCGATAATTCTTGGTTTCGTTTTTTCTGGGACGCACTGTATATATGTACATTATATACAAATGTAAAAGTTACAGCTTTAAACCATATTTTAACTTCTTTTCTGTCAGGTTTATTGCATCTTTTGAGAGCAAGGTTTTCTGAAAATTATACATGTTTCATTACAGATCACATTGACCAAATGTGACATCATATTTGCGAGAAAACAGAGAATTTCTGTAAGCCTGAAAAGTTTACAATACCACATCATTTTTTTTAAAAATTCATCATTCATGTTACTAAAAGGAATTTTTAATGAGGAAGGCCTGACATATCTAACCTAATTTTCATGATTCGTGATTTCTTCTAAAATTTCGGAGTATAGATGAGAGGGGTGTAGTGATATATGTGTTATGGCAACACTACACTTTGCTATTTATTATGTTGTTTATATATTCAAATTTGTCATGATTGTAAAGCGCATAGAGAAATATTCAATTTATTATGCACTTAATAAATATTCTCTATTATTATTATTATTACACCCATACATGACCAGAAAAAGCAAATATCTCTGAAACTTATTAGTCCACTTGTAATGCAGTACATTGTGCTGTTGTTGTTTTCTTCATGAATAAGAACTATTTATAATGTAAACAATCATTAAACTATCTAAATTGGCAATATTTTTGTATACAAATTGGCTATTGTCAGTTTAATTTAGTGATAAGCATTCACATTAGTTATTCAATAATTTGTTTTAATTTAAACATTATTTGGAAGAATGAGTGGTGCCAATTCGAAAAGGAAGAGCTACATCATTGAAACCTTAATAATGAAACTATGAAATTCCATGGGTTACCTTCACACGCCCGTCAGTTCCATCCGTCTTTGGTGCTCCATGTGTGCCCAGCATAAAAATGAAGCTCTTGTAGTCACCCGTCGAAAGTGTAACCTTCGCATCTTTCAGGTAATCCTGAAGCTTTTCCCAAATTACATTTTTCTTGTAATCAAGGTCATAGTCCTTGAGGACATTTTTAAACAGTTTATTGATGTTTTCCTCATCAAACTTAGCACCTGGAGAGGGGCAAAGCAAACATTCTTTGTCACCTTTTCAATATCCCAAATCATTCAATATTGTCATTTTCCATCACCTTAAAAAAACGAAATTGTTCAATATCATAACTTCATACACAGATGCGTCATTCTAAGTCAAAAATAAAAGATGGCTAAATTTCAAAAGTTCATCTTTCTGTTTATCACCTGTCAAACTTCACACGCAAAGGCTTGTTCAAATATGAAACGACAAAACCGCGGTGGTTTATGTATAATTACTTATGTAGATACACAGCTATGTATGTTATAACACAGGGCTTGGTGAATATGTGCATGAGCAAGTCCTTTCTTGCGCGCGCTTTGCCATTCATTTAGTGGATTTTTAGCTGCAGTTTACTGTGCCATATCAGAACAATCCTCAAGAAGGGGATTTTACTGAAATCAATTTCAATAGAAACAACAAAAAGAAGCTTGAGGGTTTTTCCCTTTAAACAGAAACGGTAAATGGAAAAAGCAATAGTTTTAAGAAAACAATGACCACAAATGTAATCATATATCACAGTATCTACAGAACGGTAACTCAGCAGAACTTGAAAATCACATTTCTTGATAGTTCCATTTGAAGGAACTAAGAATAATTACATTGTGAAAAAAAGCATTCAACGAGAGGCAAATAAGTTTTTAACTTTGAATGCCAACTTCCAAGGTATATAAAAGAAACTAAAAGGAAGAAAAAAGATTATGAAAAGCATGTGATCCATCATTTTATATAATCACAGAGTGCAACGTTTGATTGATTGATGACTATACCACTACTTGTTTTTAAACTAAACTCCTTTTAAAAGTTCTGGAATTCAAGTTTGAGCATCGAGTCCTCTCTCCTTATACTTGATTTTGGTATCATTAAAAAGCCATGTTGCCCCGTTTGAAAGAAATGTACACCTGGATATGGGGCCAAGTCAAAAGTGAAAATTTAGGCACAACTGCATTGCATTGCAATTGTCAACAGGGAATTCTACTTTTCATCGTCATTCATATATGCAACTCAAAGTAACATCTTACCCTTCCGTTGTTGACCTTCTTTTTCAGGGAAAAAGTTGTTGATAAAGAGCACATAGCCACGCCCGGGCTCGTATTCAGTGGGACAGTCAAACGGGATGTTAGCTGGGACGCTGTCTTTGGATTGGCCAGATGTAGTTGAGCCTGCTTTTGATTGCACATCAGCAATATCATAGGGGAAACAATAGATCTGATTAGGATGTTGTTAGAAGCAGTGGCTAAAACTGTTTTTTGTTGTTGTATCACTTGTGTGTGACTTTTGACTTGCCATTTATTTCAATTGTTATAAATGGACTTGCTTCATTGTCATGAAACATTTTCACATGTCTAGATGTGAAAATACATTCTACCATTAATTGGCTTCGATTGTACTATTAATCTCGGTAAACATCTATCCAATTGAATTCAATATTGCTGAGAGAGAGATAGAGATACGCAACAAATATAAACCGAGATATAGCAATATCATGTTTGATTGTAATCCATTACCAAGTTCTCAGAATATCGTGATTACAAGCTATTTTTTCATATACATTTATGACTCTTTGATCTTTGACCCCATGACCCCATAATCTAATCAATTCATTGGCTCTGTAAGATATATGCATGTCCTGAGTTCGATAGTAATCCATCCGTCGGTATAATGATAATGGGTTCACAAGCTATTTTTGCATACATAATGGGCCCCATGACCTTTGATCTTTCACCTCGTGAACCCAACATCTTATCAGTTCATTGGCTCTGCAAGATATACATGTCTTAAAGGTGAATTCCATTCATATTGAATTAGGTATCGTTAGAAAGGTTATTTTCAGTTCTTCATTTTTGTTTGTAGGTTCATTGTCAATAAACATAAGGGGAAGGAGATATAATGGAATGAAGTTACGAGAATCAAGTTTTTCTGAGAGAATTTCGTCTACGATACCATAAGGAGGTTTGGGCGTGTGACGTCATTCCGTGGACTATTCACAACACGGTCACCGCGCGCATTCTATTCGCAATCAGATAGCACTGCAGGGTACATAATCAGAGTGAAAGTATAGATGTTATATCGGGATGATAATCATCAGTAAAAATGACAGAAGACAGCTCAGATGAACTAGAAATGAATAGAGTATGATGAAGAAGAAGTTAGTAGCAGTGATGATGGTAAAGAAAGTGAAGATGATGGTGAATTGGGCGGATGTAAAGACGACAAGAATGTAAACGCTGATCGAATCGTGATGCGGGAGTTGCAGCTGCAGCTACCCTAGGAAGCTCCGAGACGACGCCTACGCCAAAGGCGTCGGAGCTTCAGCGGGTGCATAGGGAAACATTCAAACAGCGGGTTGGGCGACATTATCTCAAAATATGCAAAGGGAGTAATTACAATTTTGGCTTACTAGGTTGCTCGACTTCTCTGAGCATCTGGATGGCCACTTGAAATTATAATTTGAAGAAGTCTTCGATGGGGAAAATGGGGTGATTCTTCGTCCTACCCCAACGATTCTTCCCTGTTGTATCGTCGATTCAACATGCATGGCGAAGAAAAAGTACCGCGCTACCGCGCCGTCTCTTTGCTGAGTTTTTTTCTCGATCAGCAGACATTTCAACTAGACACGAAGTAATTACAAGCCGAGGAATACAACTGTTTTAGCCCACCTGCATTCTGATCGCGGTCTCCTTGCTTAATTTGTTTAAATTGCTTAAATTGACAGACGTTTCAGCTAATTATAACCCGAGAAAAACAACTATTATCTCCCAAACATGTCACGCTGCAATACACCGAAACACAGTGAACACTGCACTACGAATGGCTGAGCTGAGCTATCGCGAGTTTTCCCCGTGCCACGAGATTCAAGTTACGCTAATTATCAAAACAAAACATAGGCGAAGCCGGTGTGTCAGGATCTGCAAGACGATCAATTTTACAGTACCAAACGTCAATATTTCAAGGAAACCAAACATCGGGAAGTAACCAATGCTTATATAATTGAAAGAATGTTTATTACTTTATTGTATATTCGATAAAACACTTCATTAAATATCACAAAAATTGCAAAATCTACTAAACAAATGACCCATGTTTGTGTACGTATTTACATTGAAATAATACGTTGTACTTCCGGGTTTAGGAACAGTCCACGGAGATACGTCACATACACTACGTCACGAACGAGAATATCACCGCTTCCGGGTTCCTCTGCTTACACTATTGATCTTTCTAAGTCTAATAATAATTTAACCACACATGCAAATTTCTGTCAATCAATATATTGTATTCCTTATGTCATCAGCTTTCCAACAATAGCAAACATGCATATTTTCATCACTTTCTTCCCAATTCACCTTTAAGTTTGATGGTAATCCGTCCATCGGTTATAATAATAATGTGATCACGAGCTGTTTTTGCATACATAAAGAGCCCTTTGACCTTTGACCTTTGATCACGTCACCCCAAATCTAATAAGTTTATTGGCTCTGCAAGATACAGGAATCCATCAATCGGTTCCTGAGATAACGCGATCACGATAACGGGACGTACGTATACGGACAACCCAAAAACATAATGCCCCCGCTACTTGCACTTAAGGCAGACATTGTCGAATTCATAGGGAGAATCGAATGATGTGAGTTATATATTGAAGCTTGCTGCTGCCTTTTTACAGGACTCGAGAACAGGGTCAGGGAAACTGGTTTGGTAACAAAACCTACTCATCGATGCTTTTTTAGTTACTGGTCAGGTTACTGGTCAGGTTGCGAAGTTACCTTACCTTACCTTACCCCCCCCCCCCCCCCTACTGAACGAAATATCGGAAGGCATAATTTTCCAATTTCCGGGACAAAAAGAAAAAAAAATGCTATTAAAAGTTTCTGAAAAAATGGAATTCACCTTCTATTGGCAGGCAGCTCTCCTCTACTCCTATCAACTTCGTTTCCCTTAGAGCAGCTCTAAGAGTTGGAAGTCGCTCGGATTGTTCTACCTTCTTTGCCCAGTTCTGGAGCATCACCAAATTACCACGACTGGTCTTTTCACCTCCAGTCCAATTCGTCGCTAATGCCCGGTCGATATGTTGCAGTTCGACTCCAAGCTCAAGACCAATACGCATTACATCATCATCGTTTGATATGGCGTCTGCTACTTTGGTGATGACTTTACTCAATTCGAGGGTAAGATTCGATGTTTGACCACTGAAATATTATTATCACAAAATTATAAAATTAACGTATTGTATACTAAAGGTTATCATACATACCTACTCAAGCTTATATCAATTGGAAATCATGAATTATAAATCACAAAGTGAATAATGTAACGAAACGTCCTGGTCAATTTTCAATTCCTTCCTGCCTTATCTTTCATGTTACCAGTATGTGAATTCATTATTTTACAGAATTAGCAATAGATATATTAAAGGCACAACTGTTAATTGTTAATTTCCATAATGCATCAGTAAGTGAGATATATTACTCGATTTATTGACTATATCAATACTTCAAATGTACTTAGTCATGTGAGTGGTGTTTTCATGCAATGAAATAGATATATGAAATTTTTGGACAACACCATTCTTTTACGTTTATACTAATGACACTAATACTATTCCATTCTTTTATAGCGCATATTATACAAATGATACACAGTAGCGAGGGATTTGGTAAAACATTACCCACACAAGGTACCTTTGGAACGCCCGAGGCGATAGCCGAGGGTGTTTGGACTGTTTCGAAGTTTTACTGAGTGTGGGTAATTTTACTAATGCCCGAAAAAAATGATGTGTATCATTTGTTTTATAAGATGATGTTTTATTTGTTATACAAAATGATGTTTTATAACATGAATTTACTAATGACCGGGCATTAGCATCTACTAATGACCTATCATTATTAAAACTACGTGTTAGGCGAAATAAAAACGTGGTCACGTGTACGCTCTCAACCAATGATTTGATTAGGATCCGCTTCGTCATCGTATAACACATTATAACGTTCCTATGCGCTTCCAAAGAGCGTTGGAAATTATTACCCTAGCTCTAGCTTCGGCAGCCGTTATCAGCGCACAGTGTATTTCAAGGCATAATCCTACCATTTACCTCACCTGGGTGAAGTGTATCAAATGTAGATTAACGTCTTGCCAACGGACTTTAGTGCTATGGCAGAGATGTTCCAAATCCGTACCTTGTGGTTCACAGTACGGATAATTAACCACTGGACCACAACACCTCTACGGTGAAGGATTCTACTTTTTCACATGTAATGTCGTTCTCTTAGGATATATAATATGATCACTTTTAAGGGCTTTCATATGTTTCATTAGAACACATTAGTGTTGGGTACCTGATTAAAACATCGCTACAGTAGACCAGCCAAACACAAAGAAGGGCTCTAGAAAAGATTCTATGGTATTTTGGGTAATGCATGCAAGGCATCCATAATTTGTTTGTTGTGTGCTGATTTCAAGTTTGAGTATTGTATGCATTATTGTCGGTTTTTAAGTTGTTGTCTTAGTTTTGATCGACAACAATTTCCTTTAACTAATCTATCTTTACACACGTCACTAAACTACAATATATGTACCATTTTAACACTTGCTGCTTCTCCTCCTTTTTTCCTTACGCTATCGATGTTTATCTATTCTACTTATTCTATTTCATTTCTATATGTTATCTATCCTGTTTATTCCACGGTTCAGCTTTAGGCCGAGGAGGGTCTTCATCTTCCAGTTAATTTGTATATTACCATGAGTACTTGCAGGTTTTTGCAATATAGAGATTCGATTAATTTGAAAGGAGGTCGTTGTTTTAGCATTTTACTATTTTGCAATTGTAAATTGTAGGGCCTATTTTTAATTTCATCTGTTTTAGTGTAATGACATGTTGTTTTATGTTGGAGGTTTGATGTTTGGCATTTCATTTATTTCCCTATGAAGTGAATATTAAACCAATAACGTCATATTTTCATTTCCACTAACGCAAATTCTTGTTTCGACCGTCGTTTATTATTACTACCAATAGTAAATTCGCATGAAATTAAAAAGAAAATAATAACCTCAACTACTCTTGAAAGATATTGATGATTTTACTCAGTTATTCGAATTTTGGGACCATTATACATGTATCGTAGTGGAGTTATGCCCGAGTAATGCTGAACTATACCTTGTACTTGGGGTGTCATCCCTCGGGGTTTCAGTCGTCTCTCCAGTTTTCTGCCTCTTTGCCATCGTGGATGGTATTAAAGCTGAGGGGGAAAGTTAACATATAAAATAGAGATACATATTTGAGAAATAATCAAATACACGGGGTAGACCATATGTCGGTGCAAGATTTGCCTGGGGCATAAGTCTAACAATTCCTGACGAGTTACAATTTTTTTAGAGACTTTGGTAACTCCCAATGTGCTAGGCACATAAGGAGCAACTAATTTTGTTTTTAATCGGGGGGAGGGGGAGGGGAGAATAGTGAATTTTTTTCCGGCTGAGCTGGTGGCCGGTGGTGCGAAGGCTGGCATAATCTTAGCCGCATACACAAGGGCAACTAACTCCTATTTTCGACCTGAAACTTTCAGGTTTTTGCTACGAAGGAAATCTTTCAGGGCACTAACTGTCCAAAGCCGTATGTCATCTATGGATATGTCAGGCTGATCATCCATACTTACAGAAAATAACGGTAACATTTTGTAAGAAACCCGAGGTAATCTATATCGGAAACGAAGGAAGTTGCAACGCGAATTAAAACAGGCCAGTCGACACGCACGAATTTACATTCGTTTTGTACATGTTCAGCGCGGCTAGCGGGCGGATATGACCTTTCTCTGAATCGACGGCACGCAAAATCGGCGTTTTGATCTGAAATGACCCCTCGACCCGTGAGGTCAAAAGTCGCTGTCGCCACCCGTTGCCCCAAAATAGTCGATAACCAGAATCTGAAGTGCTTGGAAAAAGATTTTGGGAGTTACGTATAGCTCCCTTTCTGTTCTCACGAGCAGTGTTTACTCTGTTTATTAATTTGCTATCCTTGTCTGATCCCGACTGTCCATAATGCATAGGACGAGTTAAACTTCATCGAAGCATTTGAAAATAAAAATTATTTTAAGTCGATATCTTGTCCACTTAAACATGGTCATGTTTTCAGTGGAAGTGCTCAGACGTATGCATAGGCGACAACTGCTCTAGGCTTTAATTTGTCAAAGGTATAGGTTTAGGTAAAAGGTGCAAAATGATTCGCCTATGGTTAGTTATACTGTTTGGTCCAGGTTTGAATTTGGGTTGTGTAGGATATTAATCGCTAGGCAATTGTCATCGCAGCATACATCGTAAAACTGATACTACTGACCAACTGATGCTGGCTGCTGAGGAGCTCCCATGCGATCATCTTGGAATGAGCCATGAGGGTTTGTAGGTTGTGCCATTTGAGAGGGAGCTATACCGACCTGTTGATAGGAGTTCGGCTGTTGGGGGTACCCACCATGGGTGTCCATTGGTCCAGGCCTTGGGTCACCTCGAGGGGCATCAAGCTGCGGAAGCTTTACAGGCCAGTCTGGAACATAGGAAAGGAGAATTGTTCAACACCGATTGATCATACCTGGCGGCCATTTAACAGAGCACTATAAACAACCTCTTATCTAGATATTTAGAAATGTAAGTCAATTATTTAGAACTCCCACATGTTTGGATATGTACCAACTCTCCTCTGTCTCACATGTTATATTGTTTAATTATTTTTCTTTCTTACACTTTTTCTACATTATATATATATAACTGAATTTAAGTCAATGACATATCCTTAGGCTGCAAGAAGGGTATTTAGTTGTTAAAGAGGACTTACTTGACAAGGCCCCTGTGGCTTTTTAAAAGTTTCTCTTTTTTTCCTGATTTTTATATAACCTTATTCAGTTATAATATCATTTTGTTACAGTTGGTTAGATAATTATATATGCAACTCTTTTCTGTTAGAACATGATGCCTATTTTTGTAATGTCCTGCAAATTGTAAATTAGCATTTTTTAGAACTGAAAATGGAAGAAGAAGAAGAAGAAAAAAAGATCTTCAGGATGTTTTTATTTACTACTGTTTTTGGATCCAGTTTGTAAAATAAAACTTTAAGAACAATTTCGTAAAGAATTAGCAAAAGGAAAATGTTGCCTTTCTTGAAGCATTATTTGTAGGTAGCTGGTGCTATAGAATCAGGCTCAAACTATATCTTAAAGCTTGGTTCCAGCAAGAATCTTCCCTGGAAGCCTTGTGTTTAGCTGAACCACTTACGATCAGGCACAGGCTGTTTTAATTTGCAGCACGCATTAACCTCTGGAATCTCAAAGACTCTGACCTTTGACCTAGTGTTCAAATTCAGCATGTTCTGAATGAATGTCATGTAGCAGTACCTCCATGACCCCTCACTGATATTTACAACCCGCGTCAATATTTACACACTTGTCAGTTTTAAATAGCTATGGTTGATATACGAAATCATAACTAACCAAAAGTTTACCTCATGAAGCCAGCAGGGGAAGTTGACCCTAATGCAGAGGTGGTTATACATAATGAAGAAAATGAAAGAAAGATTTGTTTGGAATTTTAATCCATGGAACACAAAATGGCAAACCTGTGATGTTTCTTTGGAGGTCCTCTCCCATAATGCTCTATACTTATTTTTTTCGTTTTAGTAAATGAAAAAGGAAGGGACTTGTTTCATGAAAAAAATACAGGGAGTGTTTAACAGGTAAGGCACAATGATTACATTTAGGATGCATGTATGATTAAAATCCCTTTTTTAAATAGAGAAAATGGAAAATAAGCTATTTTTTATACAGAGCAAATGGGAGAGGACTTTGCAAGATATGTCACAATGCCGCCAGTTTATGTCTGTGCTATTGCACCTTGAAATATTCCCAACTCTTACATTTTAATTGGATTTTGCTCATTCTTTCACTGATCTGTGTCTCTAATATTTCTGCTCCTAAGCAAACCAACTTACATTGTATATATCGGGATGGACTTTGTCTTTAAAAGAAACCGACTGTATTAAACGGTTCAACTTACCTATTGCAACTAAGGAATTCTCGGCTTGAGCTACAAAATCCAGAATTGGCTGTAATTCAAGGGCTTCAGCAAGCTCCCGCAATTTTTCATAATCACCAATCTATATGATGCAAATTAAAAACATATTAATGGAATAAGATAGAAAAAGAATAACGTCATACTGCACAACTATAATATTGAAGTAAATTGTTTTTTTCTCTTCTTTTTCTGGGAAGGGGATGTCTATGTTAAGTTTACTAATATTGTTTAGAGAATAAGTTCATACATATTATGCCTAATTGTCTGTAATTAGCTGAATTAAGTACAAATAAAGTTTATACAAAAGCAAAAGCATTTCAATATTCTCGAATTCTAGCAATGAGGGAAAATATGATAGAGGTGTCGTGGTCATGGCACTGGACTGTGAATCACATGGTCCACGGTCAGATTCCCTTGCGGCACAAACGTCCTTTAGCAACATATATTTCTACATTTGCCACTCTCCAACCAGCTATAGGCCTAGTAGTTAGGTACCCAGTAGGAAGATTCATTGAATGCCTTATCATGGTAGCTCAGCTAAAGCCGGGGGTAATGATAGGATTGCAGAGCACTCAGGGAGAACAATATGAATACTGATGATGCTGCCCTAGGTAAACAAAACATATTATTACTATTATTATTATTATTATTATTATTATTAATATTATTATTATTATTATGATGATGATTATTGATTATTATTGTTATTATTATCATTATTATTATTATTACTATCATTATCATTATTATCATTATCATAATTATTAGTCATAGTAGTAGTTGTATAGTAGTGTCCTTAAGGGGTAATTGTCCCGCTGGTAATTGACGGGGGGAGGATTGTCCAGGGGATAATTGTCCTAGAACTGTAGTAGTAGTAGTAGTAGTAATAGAGGTGGTAGTAGTCGTAGAAGTAGTAGTAGTATTAGTAATAGTGGTGGTAGTAGTATGACTTGAATTAAATTGAATTGATTAACCATAATATGGTTAATCAATTCAATTTAATGATATACATATAAAAGCAAAACATACAAATAAAAATTAGAATACATAAAACATACAAAATACAAAACAAATATATGCTCAGGACCATAAAGAAGCAAATTGCTTATAACTAAGGCCCCCACAAAAAAAACGAATTAAATGAATTATGATTCAGTTACCATACCCACACAAAAATGACACACATGCACACACAATTTTTTTTCTTTCTTCTTCTACTTAATATATTTTGTTTTTAGAGATTTCATTCAAAATAAATAATTACATAAAAATCTATGTAAATAATTGCATACAAATACAAATATTCATTTCGTGTTCATAACACAAATAAATTATTCACAAAACAGAGATCAAAGAAGGAGAATATTGGAATGAAATCACTAAATTTTTCTAATAAAAATAATCACATACTTAACTTAGTTATTACCATCATTCATGAAAAATAACATAATACATATTCGTATACATTCACCCTCCGTTAATATCCCCCGCCACCCCTCCACCCCTTCTACTACTTAACCCCCCTAAACATTCACACTCACAAGCTCGCACCTCACAAACATACACAGATTCACACGCGCACAACACCGCAAGGACACATCATACCTTATTCACTAATAGCTCTTCCCACTTTTGTAGGTGTACATTTAACTTGCCTACCTTCATTGCTAAGTTTGTTTCTTCCTCTATAAATTCCGTTATATATTTCTGTATTTTCACACTGAAAGGTATGCATGGCCTTGGGCCCTACGATAGATAATTACATATTTGATAAATAATACCTAAGAACACATCTATCTCTTAATTCAGCTAAGCGAAATATTGAATACAAACTTGCCATAACCGTTTAACTTTCGTGCAGTTCAGAAATATGTAACTTTGTCTCTTTATTACAGACTAAACAGTAATTGTCCCCCATAAACCCAAACCTCATCAAATGTTCCTTTGTGTATATGGCTCCATGTAAAAGCCTAAACTGAAATTCCCTTTGTTTTCTGATAAGAGTTGTGCTCCTTGCTTGGATTAAAAATGTACACATTTCTTTTTTGTTAAAATTGCTGTGACCATCCATTTTACTGTTGCATTATATGCACGTAAATTGTTGATAAAAGAGTTATAAATAGTTATATATTTAACTACCTGGAAAGCTGTTTCCTGCCCAGCAGTATTCATGTTTATATTAAAGTCTACCAAATCAATATTTTGAATTTAACGAAAGGGTTAGCATTGCTCCAACTAGTTGGTATGTATGGGCCGCCGTTAGGGCCAATATTAACAACCACAAAAACAGACAAAGATGCATTTAAACAAACAAAGGTCAGAGCAAAATAGACAAAGTACACAAAAGAAAGGACAATTAACAAGCAAAAAACAAAGGTCACAGCAAAATAGACAAAGCAACCAGAAGAAAGGACAATTTTACAAACAAAGAAAGGACTGATTTAAATTCGCGCATACGTTTTAAACAGGCTTCTGTTGATGAGTTGAAAGCTTGCGAGAATATTACTCAACACAGCAACAACAAATGTACAAAGCAAATTCCATCCAAAGAGATTCCATTATGCATAGTGGGTGAATCAAATAAACTGAAAATACGTTAATCAAAAGGTCTACTGAACAAAATTTGACCTCAGACAAACAAAAGCTTTAGTAAGCTTTGAATAGTGCAATAGAAAGAAGAAGGTATAAATGGGATGTAAAATAACAAACAAGTTATATTATACTTACTTTATTTAATCCTGCCTTTTTTCTCTAATTTTTGTAAAAAATCTTCAGTTGTTTTAACGTCCCTTTGAATCTCTCCTGCTCCAAAGCCGCCGAAATCCTTCTGTTTTAGTTCCTCTATAGAAGGAGAGATCATGCAAAACAAACAGGACAATTAACCTCAAATTGTAGGTTCATAATCTGAATCAGATTAAAAATGGACTCTTCCAAGAAGACCACATTACAAAATATTCACCAACATACACGACTCGTTGAGAAGCTAATGCAGGGCAAACAGAATATCATGGAGTGACTCCCCAAACCCAATACTTACAGTGCATACAAACCCAATACAAGCTTATAGCAGGGAGGTGATACCAAATCCCTCTGTGAGGACTTAAATTCGTTGTTCCACTGGTTACTTACTTATATATAAACACATGCTTTCTTAGCAGTCAGGTAAACCCAACAGACCAATATTTATCCAGATACTAGCCTTGCTTTCTACTTTCTAAGCATCTTACACACATAAATAAAATAGAACTTAACTATCATCAGAACGAAAACCAGTATTAACTATCCCCTAAACAACAGACACTACCCCTTTACAAATATCCGAAAGGACAATAATCTCTGCACAACTGCCCACCCTCTGCCAACTATCCCCTGGAACACTGCCTGTATTACATAAACAATACCACACCCCTAATTAATAGTGGGGTTAGTTGTGGAGTTGGGAGGCTATCTGTCCTGGGATAATTTATTAAAAACTGGGGTTAGTGGGGGGGGGGGGGGGGGGACATGTGCATGCATCTGTCCTGGGTGTTTTTTCTGGGGTACTATAGTGTGCGTCTTTGTGGGGGATGGGGTAGTTGTCCTGGGAGCAGAGAGTAGTTGACTAGGGGAAAACACTTTGTTGTCCTTATACAAACACTAAAGAGCTGTCAGACCTAACCAATATGAACGATATTGATACCAAGATTTTTAATTGAAGTTACACCCTGCAGTTGCCCTACTTAACCGGTTGATTACTGAATTTTCTTATTCCCATAGGCTTAATACAGAAATCATCTGGTCCGTGTATAGCCAGAGGTTTTACATTCACGACCATACTCAGACATATACACAACATAGTAGGGTATACCTATTTAAAACAAAATCTTGCAATCGTTTTATTTTCGGTGAGGTCTGACCGGCCCTGTAGCCTACATTTTTACTTTAAGAGAAATATCTTACGCTTTATTTGGATAAGATCCTCTTCTGTTGTGTCACGGCTGATGTTTCTGTATAATGCTCGATGAATTTTGAGTGCTTTCTCCTTCAAAGACATACCTCCAGTTGTTATTCAAATGATGTGCCTCCGAAAAAATGTCAAAACTTCCCTCCAAGTTTAGAGTCTCGGAACTGGAAAATAAAAAAAACCGCAAGAGAATTCTCCGCGATGAAATACACTACAATGGCGCTGTTGTGGGATTCCTGTTTAAAGTAGATATTCTTTGATTTTAAAAACTAACTTTATTTTCATTATTGCAAAGTTGAAACTTTGATTCGACAAGGTTGTCGAAATTCAATGCTTGGAAACATTCGAAGTAATGATTATTATAAATTACAAAACGCTTAGATACAGCCCCGGCATAGCACCTGAAGAGCTCTCCGAACGCTGCTGAGATGTGTGAGATCACAGTATAGACATGATTTACACAAGCAGACGATGTCCCATGACATCTCACACATTTCCAGTGCCTGTGTTTTCATCTTCTCTTGAGTTCTTTCTCTAACTTCACTACCATCAGGCTAAATGTATTATCTATTGTCTCACTCTAAACCCCGCACATGGTTTTATTTTGATGACAAAAGCAGCGATACAAAAATAAAGGAATCTGTCGCTTGTAAACTAAATAAGACGCCGTTGTATTTTCAGCTGCACACACCGCGGTATGTTCGTCGTTTCAAGTGGGAACAAATGCCGTCCTTAATATCATTCCGGGGGTTTTTCAATTTAAAAGTCTGGTTTCTTTGATTGTTAATTAACCCCTATCCTGTGTATTTACAAGCAAAAGATTTTAGTTATCAGAATCGGGTCATATCCTTTTTTGAATGGTTTGACATGCCATTATATTTATATACACTAAACTCATTATAATTTGACAAATAATAGCTTTGAAATTATGTTCATCTTTATGGGATGTCGTCTGCTTGGGCAGTATTGGTCCATATAGTGACGTCATTAAAACATCGTTATTTTTCCGGCGAATCTCTCGTATATCCCAGCTGCTATGGAGGTGGTTGTATTTGTATTTTTATAAATCACCCGATATGGAGTTGACCTAAAACTTGTATGATGGCCATCTGTTAGCCTACCAGTTTCTAGTGATACATTAGTTGACATATTTGTGATTTTCTTTGAATTTCACCTTTAAACTACAT
Organism: Strongylocentrotus droebachiensis; assembly: GCA_035222895.1. Classification (NCBI taxonomy): domain Eukaryota; kingdom Metazoa; phylum Echinodermata; class Echinoidea; order Camarodonta; family Strongylocentrotidae; genus Strongylocentrotus; species Strongylocentrotus droebachiensis. The sequence continues at coordinate 29,236 of JAVYIG010014276.1, forward strand.
GGTGTTGCAAGGTTGATGACAAAAAGCATGTAAAAAAAGTAACTACTGTACAGCAATTTGATCACTAAAAGTTGCTTTACAAACCTGTTGAATTTTATCATGATATGATCTATATAGATCTTATGGATCCACAACATTCCAGATTGGGTGAAAAGACGTATTGAACAAACCTTAATATGGTTGAATCACCATTGTTATTACTGTTATTACAATATTGTCATTATCATTATTGCTATTATCATATTACTATTATCATTATTATTATTATTACTATCATTATTATTATCATTATTGTTATTGTCATTTTATTATTATTATTACAGTATTTATTATTATCATTATTGTTATTATCATATTAATTTGTTTTAGTAATTTCATTATGATTATTATAATCATCATCATTATTATTATTACTATCATAACTATTATCATTAATATTTATATTGTTGTTATTATTTTATGAAATCAAAACATTTTTCTTACTCTGTAGTGACTGGATACAATTACCTGGGTATTGTCTTAACTTGATAATTTGATTTGTTTTATTGTCAAAATAAATAGAAATTCTTTTTCCGCATGGTTACAGAATATTTAACATCAAGCATAAATCAATTGAACGAACTTCAAATTACACATTACTCATTAATCACCGAGTAACTCATATTAATAGTTTAAACTAAATCTTTATAGAATCGTCAGTAAATTCTTGCTTTTTGGATGCTACGATTATTAAGGGGAAAAGGGAATTTAACAGTGAGTGTTTTAAATCGGGAAAACTCCAAAATGAGCTCTCGTAGAAGTTCAAAAATAATTCAATGAAATCATAATATTTACAACTAAAGAAGAATATATTGCTGTCACTATTTCAGCCTACATGCCTTGATCCTATGATGTATGTAGGAATATATGGTTTTCTCTGTATTTCAGTTATTGTTATATTTACTTGCAGTTGTCCCCCTCTCACTACCTCCATCTCTTTCCATCTACGACTCTCTCTCTCTCTCTATATATATATTCCTCTCTCTCCAAAGTTCTCTCATTCTTTTTTCTTCGTTTCAACCTCCCCTTTTCTCTCTTCTAGCATGTACTTGTATAAGGATTAGCGTTGTCTCGCCGAAATTTGACTTCTCTTAATTTTCATAAGTGTATTACAGGTAATTATGAATAATATGTTTATTTACTTATGTTCATTCCAGTCCCTGCTCTCTCTCTCTCTCTCTCTCCCTCTCTCTTCCTTTCTCTCTTTGTAACTCCCCTTTTCTTCCATCCTCTCTTTCTCTCTCTCTCCCCCATTCGCTCTTTCACTCTCACTTTCATGAGCCATATACCTTCCCCCAGTGGCGTACGCAGGATTTTTTTAAGGGGGGGGGGGGTAACATTTTGAAATCGGGCCAAAGATTTCGCAACGACTCAGCCCGCGGGGGGGGGGGGGGGGGGTAAGAGGACACTCTTTTTTTTGGGGGGGGGGGGGGGGGTCTCGAAATTTGAACATTTGACATTTTGCTTCTTAGGGGGAGGGGGTAAGGTCACTTTTTTTAGGTCATCCATTTTAAATACACAAAAGGGGGGGGGGCTTGCTCAAAAGTACACACATAATACACACATAAAAAATACTTAAGGGGGGGGGGGTTAACCCCAAAACCATCCCCCTGCGTACGCGCCTGCCTTCCCCTGCTCTTGTATATCTCCTGCTAGTACATAATTTCACTTAATGTACATAAAAGAAGGCAATATAATTCTGGTGTATTGTCATTATGTTACTGATTTATTTACTATGTTTTGTAATACTATTGTACATGTATATATATATATACAGTGCGTCCCAGAAAAAAAGAAACCGAGAAGTATCGATGTTCTATCATAACTTAATCGCAACCATAATTAATGAATGATACATATTTGGAAAGCTTAGAATCTCTTCTTTCATGTGATGCTACTTAGATAATGCATATTTCACGCATGAGTGATTAAAAGCAATTTGAAGGAAGGAAACCAAAAAGACATTTGGCGGGCGGTATCTGAATTTCGAAGAAAAATTCACATTTCTAGAAAGTTGAGTTTCTGCCCTTTCATATGACACCTCAATCAGGAAAAATGAGCGAGGAATGACAAAGTTCTGCTTGTTTAAAGTAGTGCTTGCATTTCCATAATTTTATTAAACGAATTCGTTTTCACTGGCTGCCTGCCGTATCAATAAACGAAATTAACAAAAGACTTAACTCCGTTTCGTTTACAATCAGCCGTAGACGAGAGTCTTCATGCATGGCTGATTGTCAACGAAACGGAGTTAAGTGTTTTGTCAAATCTGCTTTTTGCTACGGCAGGCACCCAGTGAAAACGAATTCGTTTGTTAAAATTATGAAAATGTAAGGGCTATTTCAAACAAACAGAACTTTGTCATTCCTCGCTCATTTTTCCTGATTGAGGTGTCATATGAAAGGGCAGAAACTCAACTTTCTAGAAATGTGTACTTTTCTTCGCAATTCAGATACTGCCTGCCAAATATCTTTTTGGTTTCCTTCCTTCAAATTGCTTTTAATCACTCATGCGTGAAATATGCATTATCTGAGTAGCATCACATGAAATAAGAGACTCTAAGCTTTCCAAATATGTATCATTCATTTATTATGGTTGCGATTAAGTTATGATAAAACATCGATACTTCTCGGTTTCGTTTTTTCTGGGACGCACTGTATACATCACTGTACCTTTGTAAATTGACCCTTTCAGCCTTGTGCTGCTGGTCGATCATTATATACCAATTAATTAAAACAAAACATTTTAAAAATCATATTTTTTTAAAAATCAAGCTTGTGAATGATATTAAGGATTTTTGTGTATCATAAATCAAGGATGATAAAAGGTGCACAAAGACTTTTACTAAACCATGTTTGTGACCATCAAATATCATCATCTTTTATTCCCGCCTTTTATCTCTTCCTGTTAGATTTGTGTATCTACACTCTCAGTTACAGTAATTTGATAACTTTAATTATTTTTCGACCACAGTCCATCCTAAAAATTCGAGTCCAAGTACTTCCTCTTTCTTTAGAAACCAATTTTTGTTAGAAAAAGAAAGAAAATGAGATTCCCATCCAACATAAATATGATATTGCTTATTTTCAGACTCAGACTCGGTGGTCCACAGAACATACAGTTAACAACTTAATTATTCACACCCTAACCAAGTTTTATAATTGTTTAACGTATGTGAAAAGTAACGATTTGTCCCGAATTATGTTTCTTTATAATATGACATATTAAAGCATACATCTTAAATTATTAAATTATTCTACAGAAGAAGAAGAAGAAGAATACAAATATCTGAAAATGTTCTCGTGTACATGACGCAAGATAGGGAAGGAACATTTTTATAAAAATGCACAGCTCTGAATGAAAAAACTTGAATAAAGCCGTTGACTTCTGAATTATTCTATTGCCTATAGTTTTAATACAGGTACAACCCAGTTCCAGTAGGCAGTCGGTTAACCCTAAAAAGGCCGGGCTATTTGAGGTCTTAGTACGGCCGGGGGGGGGGGGGGCATTATGGCCCCCTTAAGATCTCGGCCGTGAAACGGCCGATCTCCGCGAAAATGTGCACGCATGTCAATTGAAGTGTATAAAATAATATGGTAATTTCAATTTTTTGAAAAATTCACTCATTTATTGCACATTTTTACCCATAAATTATATATTATTCATATTTAAGAATTCTTTTTCACCACATATATTCATGGAATAACAATACGACTAATTTTTTGGAAGAACCAGCTTATTCCTTATGTTATCTATTGTTTTGATAATTTCTTATATATTTCATTGTTTTGTATTTTTGTGTTTTTGTTGTTTTATTTCATTTCTTACTATAATTCAACTATTTTGACAACAAAACAACCACCTAAACTTTAAACAAGACCCAATAACCAATGTTTGATCTATTTTTAGGAAAAATGACATTTCCATAAGTTTTGTACACAAATCACAAAAATGAGCGATTTTTCGGGCTGGCATGCAAAGACAAAAGGTCACGTGACCTTGTGACTGTAGGTCCGATTTTCATTTTTTTTTAAGATGCGCAAGACTCGAAAGAAAAAAGTCAGCGAGCGGCGGGGCGCCATCCCTATGCGTTCCCGAACAATCGGGAAAAATTCGTGGAGGGGGGGGGGGGGCATAATGCCCCCCCCCCCCGGCCTTATTAGGGTTGAAGCGGGACTGCACTACTTGTAGCTACTTGCGCCCTCCATATAGCCAACAATAGGGATTTTGTATTTGTACGTCGACATAGTGGACTGCTACGTGTGACGTCATTTTAAGGCACTGGCAGTGCCTTGAAAGGACATCACAGTGCCTTAAAAGGACGTCACACGTAGCAGTCCACTATGTCGACGTACACATCTAAAAGTCCCTAATGCCTAAGTGATTCCCGTTGGTCCCGAGGGTCCCCTTTATATTATGTTAACCGAGAGCTGATTTGATGAGATAACCACCTGCCAGTGATCATGCAAGGAGGTCTAATCCCTCCTGGCCAAACTAGTGCAGATAGGATTTAAAAGAAATCACTTCATCTGTTTGACAATTTTCATTAGTTGTGGTTGTTGCTATTTTTCATTACCTTTGGCATAGTACACATGTAGCTCCAGTAGTTGTCTGAGACTGATTCTATGGTCACATCACCTAAAAGTAGCCTGCTCTGCGGCCGGGCGGCGAGTTTTGAGCCAATTTCGCCTAGGCATCGGGCGGCACCGCTTGTTTTGATGGCATCGCTCGATCGCTGCTGAAGTTTTAGCGCGGAGTTAAAATTCGGGCGGCGCCTGCTCACTTTCACTCGCCTCCCAAAGTATGCTCGGTGCCCGGGCGGTCACCGTCCGGGCAGCGACCTAATCGAGCGTTCGCCGTCGAGCGATTTAGGTCAAACATCAAAGCCGCTAGGTCAAAGGCTGCTGAGTGTTCGCCGCCCGGTCGCCACCCGGTCCCCGCTTGGAGATCAGTCGGTCACTGGGCGGCGAGTTCAAAATCGGTCATCAGCCTTTGACCTAGCGGCTTTTATTTTTGACCTTAATCGCTCGACGGCGAACGCTCGATTAGGTCGGTGTCCGGGCGGCGAACGCCGGGGCACCAAGCTTTTTTTGGCGCCCCGCCGATCACCGGCCTGCTGCCGGGCAATTTCCTTAAAATTAGCCGGTGGCCGGTGGGAGACCGTTCGGGTATCGGTCGGTCATCGGTCGGTCACTGCCGGGACGCCGTCCGGAGAAGCTCTCCAATTTCGCCCAGTTTTGACCTAAAATTGACCGGCGACCGACGGGAAATCGACAGGGCACAGCCAAGGCATCGCTGGGACTCTACAGCCTGCTCAACTTCTCCAAAAAAAATCGTTGGGCGGTGCCTAACTTCCAGCGGCGATCGAGCAAGCTACTAATCGGTCGGTCGCTGCTCTGATTTGTGACCATAGCTTTAGTGAGGGTAAAAAGGTTATGAATTTAATGGGTGTAGTTACTAAAGCAGGGGCAAATACACAGTCCTACTCCTAATCTAGACTAGCCGGGCTTGGTTATAATTAGTGCAAAAACGTGCACGCGCAGAGTACTCCATACATGGGCCCTATATTACATCACTAAACTGATCGCTATTATTGTAAAGTATAAGTATTAAATATTTAAAATCTTTTTGTAATGTTAAATACACAATAGCTGTGGAATTAAGTAAGCAATCTGCCATCACTCCGGTTTCAAATGTTTACATGTCTTGTTAAATTCTTGACCGATTCCGAAGTGCCGTGTATAATAAAGTAGAACGAATAGTCTACTAATAAACTCTGAAAGTAAGTTTGCAAGCTTGCATCTGGTGCGAGAATGGGTGATTACTAGCGCATGTTAGGTTTGTTTACATCACTCTTCACGCCGGACTGCGAGAGTATGGGTGTTAATTTAGGCTAGATGCTTTCAATATCACATTTCATATGACCATATCTTCTCCCAGCCCTTGTTAAATTAAAGGGGAAGTCCACCTTGATATAAGGTTGGTTATAATGGAAGAAGAAAATCAGAAAAACAGCAAAAAAACATTAAAAAACACAAATTTTGAACTCTGTAAAGTATCTTGCATCCTCCCTCCCATTTGCCCTGTACTAAAAAGCTTCAACAAATTTTATTTTCCAAAAGATACTAGGTCCTTTTTGCAGCCAACATCAAATTCTGTCGAACCTTGGGAATTATGGATATGTCATGTATGTCCTATCTGTGAAATGTAAACGTTAGCAGTGTCCTATTATTCAAATTATGCAAGGAAACCCGTTGACTTTCTAGACTTCACTGTCAGACACTATTGGGTGACTGACTCACTTCGTCTTTTCTTTGGTAATAACATACGTAAATGAGCTGTAAAGGATACATGAGCATTTGATTACATCAATAATTGTAATGGCCAAAATTAAACTGATTGAATCTTTGTGCAGCACAAAACGTAAGAACATTCGATAAAAGCATCTTAAAATCAGAACATTACTTACTAATAGGTGATTGCAAACATTTAAGTCTATTCGACAACTAACGGTCTTTATTTTCCTACTAAAAGCCATTTACAAGCCCTTTCGTTCTGAGGGAAGTTCTAAATAAGTAATGTTTTCAAATGCCGTTGGAATTCAAACATTTTTTGGCCTGCAAATGGGACATAGTACCTTTAAAGGGCAAGTCCACTCCAAAAATAATTTATTTTCAATAGAAGCAGAAAAATCAGACAAAACAATTAAAAGAAGTTTGAGCAAAATCGGAAATCTAATAAAAAAGAAAGAAATTGAATTTGTAATGACATGAAAAACTTTAAACTAATCACAAGACAAATTAGCAACTCACTCATGAGTCCGTGACGTCTCACTATCCAATAATTTTCCCCTTATATTGATAATATAAATTTACCATTTCCATCCTAAAAATCCTATTTCCTCACACCAGCCAAGTTATATTGAAACTTATATGTCTTTTTGAGGATGCACGTATATAGAGTAACTTTTTCAGGTAAATTATGAAAAATGTGAATTTTGATAAATCTATTTATATAAAAATCAATCATAAATAAACGATATTTAGAAAATAGTATCAATTCTTCAAAGTTCATATAAGATTTTGTGAAATGTCATGAAAGATACAAATCATATAACCTGGGCAAAGGCGTGGAGAAGACATTTTCGGGGGGATAAAAAGGGAACTTAATGGGATAAAAATATATAAAGCAATTGATAAATAGTGAGACAATGACTTCAATAACTGATAACCAATTTTGCAATTTTTGGAGTGATTTCCATTGTTCCATAGTTCTCATACTTTTTCAAAAATGTATAACTTCCTTACAAGTTATCACATTTTACTCAATTGTTGTGCTTTGTTATTCTTGGTTTTCTGCATCTATCAAAGGCAAGGAATTTTGGGAGTGGACTTAACCTTTAACAAATTTCAATCACATTTTTACCCTAAATTTAATAATAGTTATTGCAAATGTGTTTATACCATATTATAACCAGTTGAATACCAGTTGATTATATAGTAGAGACCAGTTATCAACTAATAATCTATAATCAATATTGGCATCTGTCCACCAACTAGGGGCGACGAGGGGAGGGGACACGTCCCCCTGGAAAAATTGAAAAAGTGCAATTTTCTAATATACAGCAAATACTGACTAAACACTGCAAAACACTCTTAGGCTCTTGAGGGCACAGGAGTGCAGCGTTTATACTAAAAAAATATAATAATAAATAAAAAAATAAAAAATAAATCTTCTCGCTTGTTCGCTACGCTCCCTCGCATAATATCCTTCAAAATTTACAAGTCAATATTTTGGAAATCTGTATTCCGTTGGTATTACCGTGATACCAACGGAATACAGATTTTTCCCTCGCATTTCGTCCCCCTCCCCCGGTCATGAAAGGAAATTGCCGGCACATTGCATGGGTATGAGCTAAATTGGAAATTGAAGAACTTGAACAAATTTCCTTCTCATTTCCCTCTCTCTCAATAAAGTCAAGCCTAATTAATCAAAATAGATGAATTAATATACATTTTTTTATTTGTATTATATTCTTTTCACAGATGTTGAAGTTTCCTGGTTTTTAACTCTCCATAAGATAATAACAAACCAGAATAACACAATTCTGTTCCCTTTCCCTTCAATAGCAACTTTATATCTGAAGGAAAAGGAATGTTAGAGTGCCATCATTGTTTTTTAATATTATTTTTCTGAGCAATAATACAAATACTTGCAATATCAGACGGCAACAATGTTATGAAAAGAATATGTTCTGTTCTATTTTTATATTCGTATATTGTCTTGATGACTCTTTAAAACTAGGGTGGTCACACTGCCTGTGCACACAGTCTGCCCCTTGCACATACACACACACAACAGCAGTCAGTTGGTAGAAATAGCAATTTTCGTAAATTCATTTAAAAAAAAACTGAACAATATTTTTAAATTTTTATTTCACATATCTTTCAAGCATACCTTTAACTACAATTCTGTGTAGTTTCATTGTTATAGGCATGTGGGAAATATGTTAAATTATTAATTAGAATATTATCTTTTCAACCATGTGTGACATGGCCCGCTGATCGCCCATTGACTGTTATTCTGCGTGGTAAAAATGTACTTCAATGTATAAAACTTCTCTACAAAAATGCAATATCCTCCTGTGTTTCACTCATTAAATTAATTTGGTATTTACACTCAAGGTAGCCACAACTATACTGGGGTCATCAAACTATGTTTTTTTTTCTGAAATTTAGTCCTTGTGGAATGTTATGGCCTGTTGAATTGAATGGTTTCTCGGAAAATCACCATAAATCCTCAAATCTGACATTTTTTTAAAAGAAACTATGCTGTGATGAAAGTCTGCAAATTTTTATCATTTGTTCGGTTTTTCTGAATAATTTGTGAAACATATGAGGAAATAGCTGTAACGGTGATCCAAGTAATTTCCATCGCCATATTTTATTGGCATTGCAAAAATATTTGGAATTTAATGTTATTATTTAGTGTAGATATGAACTATAAATATATGATTTTAAAAAATTCCAACAAAATGAACAGTTTGACTTTCCCATATACACAACTAGCTGAAATGACCTAATTTGCATATTTGATGAATATTCATAATTTTTTTTTCTTAAAAAAAAAATATATTTCCATACCTGTCTGATATACATAGGTTTCATTGATGTATCATGTTCGGTTTTGATTTGATTACATATGAGCATATTAATTAGACGGACTTAGTTATTTTCACAACTTTTTCATATCCGCAGATTCTCAAAAATGGCAAAAAAGACTTATTTTGTTTGCTTCTGTTTTCAAAACGGTAATAGATATATGAATTTTATTTTTTGTATTTTTTACCACAAAGATGATATTTTAGTGTCTGACAATTTAATTTATTATTTGTGTCCGAGAAAGTGATGAATTAAGTTGTCAACTTTGTCGAATTTTGCCATTTTTGCCAATTTGACCATTTCTGGCAGGTTTTTCGGTTATTTTGCGATATAAAAAAAATGGTATAAAATCACAACGCATTGTCCGATTTCAATTCTTTTTTTGTATTTTGAAGCTTTCATAAAGCTTGATCATTTGCAATCATCAAAAAACATGTGTTTGTTGTACTTATTTTTGGTGTGCTATACCTATTAAAAGTACATGTATGCAATTTATATTTGTTGATGTACATGCACTTTTACAACTTCCTCTTTTACTTCTTTTCTTCATGTTTCTCCTCTCCGTTTTTCTGACTTCATGTTATATTATGTTTTCTTATTTTGCTGCCCAAGCAATCTTATCATATTCACTATATATATTTCAATCTTGACAAATCAATCGTAACTGCATTTTATGTTTGAAATATGCAATGATTTTTTATTGTACATATGACCAATTCAGCCATTGGGCTGCGACACATGTTTTTGATAAACCTTGAATTGAATTGATTTGGATTGAATTGGATCTCTCTCTCTCTCTCTCTGTTTTCATACACACTCTCTTGCTATCACTTACTGCCCGTCCTCTGTGTTCCGCTCGATTTCCCCCTCTCTTTTCTTCTTTCTAGTTCTCATCTTTAACCCTTCCACCTCTTTCTCTTGCCTTCTCCCTTCTCTCTATTATCTTTCCACATTTCTCACAATAAAATTCTCTTTATATTCTCCTTATCATCGTTTTCTCTTTTCCCTTTCCTGTCCGCTTATTGTATCTTTCTGTTTCTATCTGTTTTCACCTTTTTTTCCTCCACTCCTTATGCCCCTCTCTCTCCCTGATGTTTTTATTTTCAACCTTTCTTTCTATTAAGTCCCGCAGCAAAGACTGACTAAAGACTGCAACACACTTTTAAGCAGGGCTCCCACTTAGCTTCAACAAATTATATTTTCCCTTAAATTGCAAGTTCACTATAAAAATAATTTACTTTCAATAATCGGACAAAGCAATCAGAATAAGTTTGAGCAAAATCGTAAAACTAATATCAAACATATTTGAATCTGTTATGACATGCATAACTTTTAAAAATCACAAGACGAATTGGCAACTCATTCGTGAGTCTGTGACGTCATTGCCTCACTTTCCACTATTTGTTTTCTTTATATTGATAATATAAATTTCCCTTTTCCCCCCTAAGAATCTTATTTGCCTCACACCAGCTTCCAAGTTATATTGAAAGTAATATGTTTATGTGTGGTATGTTTTTTTAAAAATACAATTGCAGTGTGGGAGACAGGATGAAAGTTAAATATAATTCGTATTGCACGTTTCTGAAGAATCAAACAGAGTATTAGTACAGTATACCCACACTATATTAAAGGTACTATGTCCCATTTGCAGGCCCAAAAAATGAAAAGGTTAAATTCTAACGGCATTTGAAAGATAATACTAATTTAGAACTGCCCTAAAGAAAGTGGGGCTTGAAAAAGTCTTCAAATGGGAAAATAACGACTATTAGTTGTCAAATCGACTTAGGAGCTATAGAGTCAATAAGTAACAGTCTTGATTTTCAGACCATTGTACCGAATGGTCATACGTTTTATGCTGCGCAAAGATTCAATCAGTTTAATTTTGGCCATCACAAGAAGTGGGTTATTGATGTAGACAAATGCTCATGTACCCTTTACAGCTCATTTCATGTATGTTATTACCAGAGAAGAAAAAAAAGCCAGTCAGTCACTCAAAAGTGTCTGACAGTGAAGTCTGGCAAGTAAACGGGTTTCCTTGCATAATTTGAATATTAGGACACTGCTAACGTTTCAATTTTACAGATAGGACATACATGACATATTCATAATTCCTGCAAAGTTCTACAGAATTTGAGGTTGGCTGCAAAAGGGACATAGTACCTTTAAAGTAAATATGATAGGGTAGAATCATTGTATTATACAGATTAAGAAGAATATTAAAAGGTACATTGCACCACTGAATAGCTTTAGATATTTGACATGATACATAATGTACATGTTCTTTCCAAGTCAGGTTGTTGTCAAGTCTTACTCCTAAAAAAAGTTGTACAATTCACCTTTGATGTTATATGTTGTTTGATACTTATTTCCATACAGGATGTATTTATATTTTTGTTTTGGGGCTGGAATAACATACAGCATGTTTTCTTGTACATTCAATTTTAATTTATTTGCTTTAAACCATGTATCAATTTTTTTAAGTTCCGTATTAATAGTAGAATACAATGTATCAATATCTTTTATCAGACAAAAATAAACTTGTATCATATGCAAAAATTATCGACTGTAAGATATCACTTACGAATTGAATATCATCAATATACAACAAAAACAGTAACGGACCCAATACTGTGGTTGATACTTATTTCCATACAGGATGTATAAACATTTTTGTTTTTTGGCTGGAATAACATACAGCATGTTTTTTGTGCATTCAATTTTAATTAATTTGCTTTAAACCATGTATCAATTTTGTAAAGTTCCGTATTAATAGTAGAACGCAATGTATAAATATCTTTACCAGACAAAAATAAACTTGTATCATATGCAAAAATTATCGACTGTAAGATATCACTTACGAATTGAAAATCATTAATATACAACAAAAACAACAACGGACACAATACTGATCCCGGAGGGACACCAAATGGGTTTTGGGCAATTTCAGAAGATAAATTATTTACACATACATATTGCACTCTATTATTTAAATAACTGGAAAACCACTTAAGTACAGTACCCCGAATACCACAAAATTGCAATTATGTAATAATATCATACAATCGAATGCCTTGGAAAGATCTAAAAATATACCAATAACAACTCTTTATTTTATCTTCAAATGATGTAGCAATAATATATTCGTAAAATCCAAAAGAGCCATAATATATGTACTGTAATGTTGTCTAAACCCATACTGTTTATGGTATAATATATCTCTTTTATACAAGAAGGAAAATAGACGACTAGAAACTAGTTTTCAAGGATTTTTGAGAAAGTAAATAAAATTGATATCGGTCTATAATTATTAAAAATATGTTTTTTTTTTTTTTTTGTACACATTAATCACCTTAGCCTTCTTGGGAGCAGTAGGAAAGACACTTACTTATAAAGACATATTGACTTGAATACAAAGCGGTATATTAATGTAGCAATAGATCTCTTTAGAACGGCTATATTAACATCATCATATCCTGGGGTTTTACATGATTCAAGTTTTTTCAACGATTTCAAATATTTCAGAATTCTCAACTGGTTTCATAACTATATAGACTTTGAAAAGTCCCTTTTAGGTAAACAAAAAATTATGCAAGAAATCAACGGAAGCATCAGGTATACTCTTTACAGTGTCCCTACCGATAGTGCTACACAAAATTATTAAATGCTTTGACAATGCCTGTTTATCTTGTATCTGTCTACCATTTTGTTCAATAAAATCACAATGCATTTTTTCCCGAACTTTCATTAAAATATCATTTATGGTTTTCCAAGTTGCCCAATATTACTTTTGACACATTTAAATCTAGAAAAACAATATTCTCGTTTACGTTTTCGTATCTCACTGTTTACTACATTTCAATAACACGAGTATACATTTTTCCGATAAGAAGGTGGATTTTTGATGTATTTCCGAAATAAAACATTTTCTTTTTGCACATTTTTTTAAAAGTTCAGCATCAAACCAAGGCTTTTGTTGTCTCTGTTTTGTTTTTATTTTTTGAAATGGAAAGCATTTGTTGTAAGTTTCAAGAAAATATTTCATAAAA
>JAVYIG010014277.1:0-42462 GCA_035222895.1 Strongylocentrotus droebachiensis
GGAATCATCAAAATGAGAAGAAATTTGGCCAAGTCCTGGTAAAGTTACAAACACTGTACACAGAAAGATGTATATGGGACTACACAAACACGTGGCGTAACAATCCGTCCCAATTTTTACGATGTTACATGACATATTTAGAATATGAAGGCATTTGAAGAGCCATGCTTTTCAGGGAACATGTTTTATTTGATGTTCTTCCACACTTGCATAATAACAATGATAATGCTCACAAATTATTTTTCACCTCTACCCAGAACTCAACCTTCACTTTAAAGCAGGTATGGTGGAAGCTTGCCTCAGCATCTTATTTCTCTTTCTTAGCACTATACAAATATAAGCCTACAGGTACAATAAAAAACGTTTTTTAAAGACCTCCATGTACACTTTAACGTGTAATGGTGTAGAATGAATATACAGTGTACACTTCTTGAATCTTTCAGCTGGGGAACATATATTTTACTTTCCTTATTCTTTCTCATATAGAGTACCGAAGCTGTGACATCATACAAATTCTATTTTTGGAATTTCTTCATTTTTTCTTTATTTTCCGAAGAGCATAAAGAATAATGTCCGAATGTAGAAAACCAAGTATTGGCTGAGCTATGACCATCTAAACATCTAGATGTCCTATAGGAATTGCTCTGGCTCGTAATGTTATAAACCAGAGCAATATGACACTGAGTTCCTATAGGAAATCTAATCCAGATGGTCATATCTCAGCCAATACTTTTGGACATGATTTTTTATGCTCTTTCGGAAAATGAAGAAAGAGATTTTGATGACGTCACACTTCATCACTCTATAGGATTGACAAAATCATACCAGGTCAGCGGACCAAGGTACAATTCAGACGAGCCTTCAAAAGAGGGAATATTGGTCACTTGATCTCATTTCCTGAATTATTGGGACTTCTAAATTTTAATCAATTTCCGCTTGTAAAATACAGGTAATTATTTATGACCGCCCCATTACATACAGGTAGTGAGTGTGAACAGGAAAAAGAGAATTAGAGAAAGGGGAGGATTGATGATGATTTATAGCAGTAGCATTTAAGTTGAACAAATGTTCATACTGCAAAGAGATTACATTATACATGTACTGTACATGTACACACATCTCTGTTATCCCACATTGTGCCCTTGTTGTCAACGTAGCTGATACCACTTTTGAAAATGTACTTCTGTACCCTGAAAGAAAAGACTAACAAAGAAGGGAAATAAAAATTACTAGGCCTGTCCTCACCAGCTCGAGTTTGCCAAATAACCTGCTACTTTCAGACTCTGGATATTATCCCGAAGCTCAAAATTGCGTCTCCACCAAATTGCGTCATCACAAACTATATCGGATAGGCGCAGATTAGCCCGCTTTTCCCCGAAAGCTGGTTATTTTGGAAACAAGACCAACAGTTCTCAGGATATTTTGTTGACCAAATATCCTGCTAATTGCAACTGCGGTCTGATGAAGACGCAAAATGACTAGTTCATTTGCAATCGGGATAGTTAAAATAGCGGGTTATTTGGCAAACTCTAGCTGATGAAGACAGGCCTTTTAAAACTTCATCTCACCAGGAGGTAAAGTGCTCTCACTTTCCTACTCATATCTCTACAGAGTTGAGTTTCGGTCTACATGAGACTAACATTTGTTGTGGACCCCCACCAGCCAATCAGCAGGCAAGTTAATCGCCTTATAAATCACATCTAACAACCACACAATTTATGCTTCATGTATAAAAGAGACAACAGAACCTTTATATTTTCAAATATTCATCCCCCCTTTCCCTTCATATTTCTAAATTGTCTCCAGCTGAGCTAGACATAAAAATATTAAATCTTAACAAGCAACTGATAAAGGCACATCAGTACAGGTACAATTTGCACAGCATGTTTTCTTCCTCTTTTCCCCTATTAATCCCTCTTTCCTTCCTTCTTGAAATCATTTTAGAAGGCCACACAATTATCTATCATATTACAAATATACATGTAGATGACTCATAAAGCATCATAAACAAAAATAATATTTTTTTTGTGAAATAAATGCATCTAGATATAAACATACATGCAGAGACCTTTCTTTTTGTGCATAAAAACTAAATGCAAGCTACATGCATACATCTATTTCATAAATGTTATATATCCATGATTTTGGGGGAGTTCATATTCTCAAAATCCATTAATTACTTCATGTTTACTAGAAACGAGACCCCAATTCATTATTTTTCATAACTCTACATCAACGTTTGCATAAGATCTTTCAATTCAACAAATCAATTTTGCTCCTTATATTTCACCACACCAATCACAACTGACAGAAACAAAAGAAAATGACCTTTCAAAATGGCTTTTACATAAAAGTAGGGCTATAAAATATTGTTCTTCCTGTAAGGATGAACGAACAAGGAACATCCTACTCAGGGAGTCAGGGTATAATGTAACATCCCAAGACTGCCACAGATCTCCTGCTTACTCTTGCCTTATAAATATCAAATCATTTGTAATTACAGAGTATGATACTAATGCTACTCTCAAAACAAACATTCCCTCTCAGCATCAATAAAAAATAGTTAAAGGCTAGGTGAATGAAGGCTTGGAGTCAAGTTTCACGGTTCACATAAAAATTGGAAGAAAAAAAAAACACCTTTTGGTACATTTGTATCCACCTGAAACTGGAAGCTGTTTCATTATCTGTCATTATGCCTA
The DNA here is from genome assembly GCA_035222895.1 of Strongylocentrotus droebachiensis. NCBI lineage: Eukaryota > Metazoa > Echinodermata > Echinoidea > Camarodonta > Strongylocentrotidae > Strongylocentrotus > Strongylocentrotus droebachiensis. Next base: position 2,700 of record JAVYIG010014277.1, read on the forward strand.
CACATCTGCATGCAAAATGTCAAACATCTGTACACAGGGAGCCCTTCTAGGATTTAGTACTGTATACATTAAGTATGATATACTTACATTGTACAACGATATTTAAAGATAAAGTTGAGTTCTGGTCAAGCGATTGCATTGTGAAAGAAACAGTGTGGAATCGATCAGAAAAGGTTGATCATCTAGCATATAAGTATTGGTGTGTACTGCAAGGTTCTGGTATCATCAAAAGGATAAGAAATTTGAGCCAGTCTTGGTAAAGTTACAAGTAAGGCTGTGCACAACAGTGTAATGAGGTACCCGAGTACACTCCTAGGCTTACAGGCGAATACTCGAGTATTCGGACGCCATGTTTTTTAATAATTTTTTGAATTTTTTTGAATTTTTTTGAATTTTTTTGAATTTTTTTGATTTTTTTTGATTTTTTGACTTTTTTGACTTTTTTTTCTTTTTTGACTTTTTTTGCCACTACCATACCACTCAGCAGTTTCTCAGATCCCTCGCCCAAAACGCATGCAATTTTACTTTGAGTTGCAGTTGAAGGCGCCGATTTAATAAGAATAATAACAGTAAACAATGCTGTTTTAAAAACCAAAGATGGCAGAATAATCCATTTCCCTCCAAGTCCAAACAGAAATCTGGACATTTGGTCCCAGTTTCTGAAAGGTGAGTTTGACAGTGCTTGAGTTGGGAAACATTTTTACCGACGGTACCATGCCAGCGGCTGCCGCTCTCCCTGGCACGGGTAAGCGTGGGCCTGGACATTTTTTTTTTTTTAAATTATTTTTTTTTTGCAGCCGAATATTCGGGTCTGAGAAATCGTACCCGAGTAGTTGTCAACCGTGCGGGTACTCGAGCATTCGACTACCCGTCGCAGCCTTAGTTACAAGCACTGTACATGTACACAGAAAGATGTATATGGGACTACACAAACATGTGGTGTAAAAATCTGTCCCGATTTTTATGTTGTTACATACCATATAAAGAATATCAAGGCATTTGGAGAGCCATGCTTTTCAGGGATTATTTGTTATCTGATGTTCTTCCACACTTGCATAACAATGATAACGCTCACAAATTATTTTTCACCTCTTCCCAGAACTCAACCTTCTCTTTAAGTGGGTTTTTTCACCAGAGTTCTTAAAAATTAAAAATAAATTAAAAACAGGCAGAATGATTGACTTATGTATTCATAACGGCTACTCAATCATAAAACATATTTAAAGGTACTATGTCCCATTTGAAGTCCAAAAAAATGAAAAAGTTAAATTCCAACTGCATTTGAAAGATAATACTAATTTAGAACTTCCCTGAAAAAGGTGGGGCTTGAAAATGTCTTCAAGTGAGAAAATAACAACTATTAGTTGTCAAATCGACTTTAGGGCTATAGAGCCCAAAAGTAATAGTCTTGATTTTCAGACAATTGTACTGAATGGTCATACGTTTTATGCTGCGCAAAGATTTAATCAGTTTAATCTTGGCCATCACAAGAAGTGGGTTAGTGATGTACCCTTTACAACTCTTTTCATGTATGTTATTACCAAAGAAGAAAAAAAGCCAGTCAGTCACTCAATAGTGTCTGACAGTGAAATCTAGCAAGTAAACAGGTTTCCTTGCATAATTTGAATATGAGGACACTGCTAACGTTTAAATTTCACAGATAGGACATACATGACATATTCATAATTCCTGCAAAGTTCTACAGAATTTGAGGTTGGCTGCAAAAGGGACATAGTACCTTTAAACTATCTCCTAAAATTACTCGCTTTACCAAGCATGAAAAGGAGGAAGCTAGATCAGCTGTTACAGTATTCAAAGTATTCTTAATCTTCCTTCCTCTCTATAACGGTACACTTGAAAGAAAACAAATCATGGATATCAAAGTGATATTTTGATTTGAAATTATTGGACATATGATGCAGAGAATCCTAGCGGTGCTCGATGTGATCTCAGGTACTTGTAACCTAGGTCAAGCTGTGAAGGTGCTGGTGAGGGGCGTTGACCCCACTTACGGTGTAATACCAACCCACTATGCACACTTATTAGATTAGTGAAGGATACAGGACCGACCATACGACAATGAACTTGGAGTGTATTTTACTCATCTGTCTTCCATGACGATACATTATTCGTCATTCCTCGCCAGGTGTGGCATACAGATCATATTTCACTTTAATGAAATTCAATCTATGAAATCCTCCACTCCCTTTCACCCTCATAATATGGATATATTCGCTGTGAATGTACATAACTACATTAATGTATGTACATGTGTATGTACAATGTACACAATGTAAACTGTACATGAAGAGTAGTTTTCACTTTATTTTTTCAAAGACCAAATCTCACCTTTCTTATATACATGTAGAAAATAGTTCAATGATTACTATAAACTACCACAATCTTTATTATCAAACCAATGGGATCTCATGTACAATACTAAACAACCCATGCCTTTACCAAATATACTTCAGGAAATTGATGTCTAAATAATGAAAATTCATTTTAATGTACGATGGTGGTTAATCAGAAAGATAGAACCAAGCATGTGTGTGTGTGTGTGTATTTGGGTTTTTTTACAGACGTGTATCAATCAGATATGATCCTTTACCAAGCATGAAATCACACTATAAAATACATACTTGGATAAATGATTACAATTGTACTTTGATGCCAACTTACCGGTGCAAAGTGCTCTAAAATTCTCACAGGTGATTGGACAGATGTCTGAGAAGAGTTCAAATAGTATCCGCCCTCCTAAAAACGAAAGAATAACAAAGGTCAGCATAAGCTGTTTAAAAAAAACCTTAGTCTACAAGTCATGTCAATATCATTAAAATGTAAAGAAAACAAAGACGATCATCTGAGACTATTGTGCCTTCTGGTGTACAAGTACAATTACCATTGAAAAGAACCTTTTGAGCTTTTCATATTTTTGAGATGGCCAACATGACATTTTGTAATGTTTAAAAATCTCAAGTGTACAGTCAGATCTCTTCCAAATCACTAAATGTTCAAATGCAAACCACAAGATTAAGCCTTCACAAATGAACATGTACATCTTTTAGTTACATATATCATGAAATAAATTGGTTATCCCCCCCCCCCCTCCAACCCTGTATACTTATCCACACTGGCTTTGGATCCCAAATAAAATAATGCCCTCACGACCTCAACAAATCATATCATTATCTAAATTTAACACTACTGTGTTTAAAATTATAGCTGTGGAATCTGGACTTCAACTACATATATAGCAATAAAATTGAATATATCATGCGAGTATATCTAAAGAGTTTTAAAAAAATTAGCAGTTTACCTCAACCAACATCTAAAGGAAAGAAAAGAAAAGATAACATCAACTATCAGAGCAACCTCAAAAACTTGTAAACCATTGGCTCATAACCATCAGCAAGTTGCCAATATATTATTTTTTGGATGTATTTTCTTTAGATATTCTAAGCTTTTGAATGGTTAAGAGTGTGCATAGAATCATGTAACAATCATATCGATGCAGAGAAATTTCATCCCCTTCCCTATTTGGGCCGCTTTTTGAGAAATGCCATTCAATGTTAGTACAGAACCATCCCGTCACAGTTTAACAATGAACCAAACAATGGAAAAGATGAACTTTAAAGAGGATATAAATAAAGACATAAAAAAGCTCAACAAATGATGTTTTTCATGAAATAGAGTAAGAGGTACTTACCTTCAAATTAATATAGAGAAATGATAAACAAAAGTACAATGAAGAGCAAAATGTAAACATATGATTCAGAAGATGACAGATGAACTCAAATTTCCCCTTCTAAATGATCCTTATCCTGTCAAGATAGTTTTACAAGTGACTACCAAAAACTCTCCTCCCAAACCACCAAGCGTCAAATGCTATTGGCCGACACTGAAAATCAGGCAACGAGGGGGTCTAAAGCAGGGACTAGGACTCTTCCACTTTACTTTTAATAGCAGGGGTGGGCAGCACATTCCAAAGGAACCACTTTCATTGGAAACACCCCCCTGGGAGGTGCAGATATGCATGCGGGTCATATTTTAGGAAAAAGTTGGCAACGAGTATCTCTTGCATGAGAATCAACAACAGACAACAAACTATAAAAAAAACACTAAAGTACAAGACTACCCAAAAGCCAAGGGCATGTTCAGATTTACAACATTTATGATAAATTTGGGGAAATTACAATTTAAAAGTTATCCCAACAAATTGCCAGAGCAATGACAGAATCAAATGAAACTCACATTGAATCTTCAAAACTACAAATGAATGAGATCTGACACACAATTTCATGGTAGTTAATTCACAACACCTAGGTAATAAACTCAGAAAGATATGTTTCAATAATTGTGATTTCCTGGAAGTTTTTGTTTCTATTTATTATTCCTAAGGGGATGGGAGGGAGGTGGCATGGAACACAACAAAAGCAGCCAAACCAATTTTTAAATTTACTGAAATTGATAATGTAATTGACCGACACAATTACGTTACTTCTTTTAATATGCTTTACATATTCACTTTTTAAAAACAATGTTAATGACAAATGAACATGCCTTTAACTTTTGAAATCCAGGACCCTTTTCTAAATAATTCAGTTTTATCCTCTGAATGTGAACAATACCGGTATATCAAAATCTAATATTATTTTTTCCCCATCCATGAAATATTTTTATACCTATTTTCTGTTTTTTCTCAAGTAACATTTCAAGTTTTCAACAACTTGACCTGATGAAATATTTGAGCGTCTTATTAAGAGGGCGATTTAATATTCCCAATCGGCCCTTCAGAGGTCAGATTTGTGGCAGTCATCCAAATTTCCTGTATTCATTCTCACCTACTGCCTGTGATAGATGCGATAGATCTGGAGACTCAACCCGAATCATAATAAATGGCAAGATAAATATAAAGGCAATTTGAAACTCAGTGAAAGTTTTCGAGTGGGAATGCAATTGGGGAAAAAAGCAAAACTACTTGTAGCTTTCACTTTAATGGCTTTATTCAATTCTGATACAGTCTGCTCAAACGAAACCTTTCAATTTTTTAGAACTTCTGAAGATGGTATAAGCAGTTTAAGCACATTTTAAACCATGTTTTAAATCCATCGTTTAAAAAATGTTAAGCGCATGTAGCACGACGCATACGCAGTTGATATTAACAGGATAATTTCAACAATTGAATTACATTTAAATGTACCACTTCTCTCCCACCTCTTTCTCTTCCTCTTCCTCTTCTCCCACCCTCCCTCTTTCTTTCTTTCCTTCTTCCAATTCCAATTCTAAAGGGACAAAATAGATGTAACTCACCTCCACCACCCCCTATACTAACGTCAAAGAAGCAACGGGGTCGATTGCCAGAAGGGGCAGCCATGGTGTCTTGCTGAAGAGATCTTCACTCGACAGTTGAAAGAAGAGACTCCACTTGTTCTATCAAGCCTGCATGAAATCAAATAATCAAGTCCATATTAAATCCCGGTATTGTAAGCTTTGGTTCCCATATTTTAAAATGAAAGCCCTTGCGATACGAGACAATATCTCATTTCATTTCATTTATTTATTGGCAAGATAAAAACAATATCATATAATCTTCAAAATAAAAACATATACTATAATGACTAATGAGATATCTGAATTGGGAGGATCCAGAAAAGTTAAAAATGATCCTCACAAAATGACAATCACTTTAGTACATAATTTACATAAAATCTGATTACAAAAAAAAGGGATGATAGAGAAAATAGAAAAAGAAAAGAAGGAGGAAACACTGCATAAACATTCACATGATAAGTTATTAGAATTTTCAAATAAATATTAATGAAGCATGAACGTAAGATTCATGGGCTGGGTGAAGAAAAGCAAATGAAAATGTATTAAAGATATATATGAAATTACTTGATAATTATTTAATATCACAAGATTATTCCATAAATTTAAAAAAAAGTAAGAAATAAATCGTTCACAGGATTTCCCATCGTCTTGACTTTTTATAGTGTTAGAGGTCGAGTTCTTCAAATTGTTTTCCTCTCATTCAGCTGTTCACCTTTACCTCATTTCCATTTTCTTTTCATTAACCTCACCCAGCCTATCAATTTTTTGTTCATTCTTCATTATTATTCAGGACATTGCCCACCGACTTATCCCATATCAAGCAGAAGTAGTTCCTTCAAGCCTTCAAGCAGAAGTAGTTCCTGTTCCTAAGGTGCACCCACCGACACTTTTGGATCTTAGACCAATAGCCCTAACAAGCTATTTCGCTAAGATAGCCGAATGGTTTATTGCCAAGTGGCTGTTAGAAGATATAACCAAAAATCTTGATCCTAATCAGTTTGGAAATCGTAAAGGCTTATCGACGACACATTACCTCATTGGTTTGATACACCAGATATTGGAGAATGCAGAAAAGGTGAAATTTACATCAACGATATTGACTACAGATTATTCGAAAGCCTTCGATAGAATAAACCACAATGTTTTAGTTCAAAAGCTTCTCAATCTTGATGTCAGACCATGCCTTATTAACTGGATAATGAGCTTTTTGGATAATCGATTGCAGTGTGTCAAATATAATGGAACAAAATCAAACTGGAATGTCATAAATACAGGAGTTCCACAAGGAACAAAACTTGGACCTTTATTATTTTTGATACTAATGAATGATGCATGCCAAGATTCCATTATACCGTATTTCAAATACATAGACGATTTGTCAATGGTAGAAAGCAGGAGTATATGTAAAGCTTCAAAATTACAAGATGAACTTCGCAAACTACAGGAATGGTCAAATAGGAATGATATGAAACTAAATGCCTCTAAATGTTCAGTTATGCAGATCTCCTTTTGTAAGCAACCTGTACAACAGACAGCCCTGTTTATTGATGATACCCAACTATGTAATGTAGAATCTCCCAAAATATTGGGTTTGATCGTACAGAGTGACCTAAAATGGAATAAACACGTAACTGATCTCTTGAAGAGAAGTAACAAGAAGTTGTACATACTCAGGAGACTGAAATCATTCAAACTACCTATTGTAGATCTTATCACCATATTTAGAGGATATATAAGACCGATTGTAGAGTACTGTGCCCCTGTGTTCAACGGAGCTCTTACAAAACAGCACATCTATGCACTTGAATCAATTCAAAAGAGAGCATGCAGAATAATTCTGGGTAGTAGTTATACTTCATACAATGTTGCATTAGAAACATGTAACTTAGTGACTCTTGAGGAAAGAAGAAAACAATTATGTCTTACGTTTGCTCATAATCTGGAAGAAAATCCCTTTTCATTGAATTGGCTAGTTAAAAAACAGGAAAGTCGCTACTGCTTGAGGAGAACAACAAAATACACCCAGTACAAGTGCAAAACTAACAGATTTAGAAAGAGTCCAATACCATACCTTATAGATCTTCTAAATAATGAATAATTTAAATGTATTTTTACACAATGTATACGTGCAAGGCTCAGATCAAGGGTACACTTAGATTGAACACTGGGAAATTGTTCAATTATCCAAAACCATGAGACCCAGACACAAATTAGCATTTTTATATTACAAAGTATCATTTGGGGAAGCTCAAAACAAGGTTTCAGCTTCATTGAGTTCAAATTAAAGATTTTAGAGCAATTTTATGATGAAAAAAGGCCTATTTTCAGCACTTTTAACGTTACATTCAAAACATGCACTAATTGGTTACCAGATTTTTAGTAATGGGATGCAAAACTTATGATTTTTTTTCATCTTGATGTAGAATCTATGTAATAATTAACATTTCTGTTGAGTTAATTCCTAGTATTTTACTTTCTTATTCTATTTACATGTGATACAATTTTTGTGTTTTGTACATAACTTTGGTGTCCTGCAAATTTCAAACCTTACTAACTGAAGAATGGTGTATAAATAATTGATTTATTTACAAGCTTGCAATGTTATAATGTTTAGTTTCACTTTATCTTTGATTTCCAATCAGATCATCTCATTCTGGGTCATGGTTTTAAAAATATTTAGATTTCTGTAAATGGAAAATGTTTGGTGTCCTGCAGTTATGTACATACCAGTGCATCAGAATCTATACAAAAACATATTGTATACTTTCAAAATGACAATGTAATGGTGTATATAGGTGAATGAAGAGCACTGATAACATTGGATTCCGCATTTTAACTTGTATGTGTTATTTAATCAACAATGAATGTGGACACCGAGTTATGTACGTGACAGTTATGAACGTATTCCATGTTTTGTTTTTCCAATAAGACCACTTATATTTACTTATTTGTCATGGTAGGTAATAAAAAATGTATAAGACATACACACATCTGATTTGGTGAGAAGAATATTACAAAATATTGCAGTTTGAACTTTTTCATGTCATGTACATAACTAAGACACCATTATGAAAAGACACCGAGTTATGTACGTTACTACCAGTCAAAAATTTGATATAATTATCATAAATAAATTTATTTATTCCAAACAGCATGAATTGCACCCTTCTGCATTTTCATTTAAACAAACATTTATTGAATTTAAGGGACAAGAAGTTATTATTTGAATGTAAAACTACTTACTTTTGGTGTCCACAGTTATGTACGATTAAGTACAGAAATCTTACATTTCAGTCCTGTAATAGTAGTTTACAAACTATTTACACATTGCAAATTATGTTTCATTCAGGAAACACATCATTCCTTCAATTGAAGTCGTTATCAGACTAATGCAAAACCTTATCTGACAATGAGGCAAAGAGAAAGCATGTAGAGAATAAGATGTACTGTACATAACTCGGTGTCCACATTTGTTTTGGCCATATTCTAATAACTAAATTGAAAAAAAGTTGATATGGCAATGGTTTTAAGTTTTGTTTACAGTATGTTTTAACATCTAATGTACTTTGTCAGAAAAAGTAAAATTATAAGGGAAATATCAGCATGAAGTGGACACCAAGTTATGTACGTAACATTTTTGATGATGTGATATTTAGCTACTGATTGCCACTTAACGGCAATGTGTTAAGGTCTGATTTTTTTAGCTATATGTTGCATAATGTTTGCAGATTACAAAAATAATGTTGCCACAGTCTATAATTGACTTTTAAAATTCACCTCATATGTAACACTTTTGTGCCCTTGATCAGAGCCCTGCACATATATATATTAACAATATTTGATAAATATTTTTATCATTATCAAACGTTTCAATACGTACCCAACTATGATTTAGTTTTAACGTAGGAAACCATGTTTTACAACCCACTTTGGAATATGTTTATCTTTTTACAGAGACATCAATTTATAATTATGTACTTACTGTTGATGAACAGGCAACATAGAGCAACATTTTGCTGACTTTTAATTTTCAATGAATATGAATTGTTAAAGACACAGGTGCAATAATTTCAGTATTAGCTTTTTACTTAGTTGTAAGTTATGTATTTTATTGCTTTTGATCAATTATTGTTATTACTATTGTGAAGTTTAATATATTTTAAAAATGTAAATAATGTATAGTGATTGATTGATTTTAAATGCTACACATGAATACTGTCAAATGTAACCAATACTGTTTGAATGAATGATTGTAACAAATGAAATATAATGTTATGTAATGAAGCTCATGTATACATGTAAACATGCACAATTCAGCATTTTGGCTGCGAGGCATTGTTTTTTAATAAAACCATTATTGAATTGAATTGAATGAATTGATATCACCCTCATTATTTCACCTTTCATCCTTAGTTCTTCTACTTTCTGGATTATACCAAAGCCCCTGTCACACAGTACCTAGTCGTTTTTGTCTATTCTGACAACGATTGGATGAATATTGCCTACAGATTTGGGGGGGGGGGGGGGCTGTATCTTTTGACAGAAACATTGGTGAGTCATGAAATTTGAAATGTATTATTCTGAGTAAATGATTTTTTCAATTATCCAACCATAATGTTGAAAAACGATCCAAAAGGGAAAATTGAAGAAATTTTTTTTTCAGACACCATGTTTATATTTTTGTTATTCATTCAATAGATATTTTTATTATGCATCTGGCAATTTTATGAATTTGATGAGCACACAAATCGTAGGCATAGAAGCCTTACACCCAGGTACTGCCTATTAGCCTCCTTACTAATACTAATACTATTACTAGATTTTGCTGCTTTCGCCGCAAGTATTCATAATAGATACATGTAAGTAGCGACTCATATTTTCACACTTTTATAGTATAAATTCATGTTCTGAGCAGTAATTTTCCATTACGCGGCTCATTTATATTAATTTATTCGAACCACGTGTGTTTATTCTTCCAATCGCGCATCCTGTTTCCACCCTGTGTATTTTCAACACCACAAGGTTTTCTTCACTCCTGCTACCCCCCCCCCCCCCCAGTCGAGTCAACAACTCCTGCATCCACCTTCAGTTAAGTCAACACGTCTCCATGATCTTCTCTCAGCACTAAAGAATCTTCCGTGCCTCATGCACCTCTTGCACCTCTTTCATGGCATGTCTACCTTTTTCTCTGCTGTCTCCAGTGGGATGGCAGTCTTCCAGTGGAACTTTATAATCAGGACCGACATGGTGCCTGATTCTCCACTGGGAGCTGCCAGTCTCTTCGCTCCTGTAGATCTTCACCCTCACGAGCTCGACTGAACATTCAGCAACAAGTTCAACTCGCTGCAGCTCTGATGAACTTCACATCAAAGTGCGGTTCATCCGACATCAGCGACTCACTGCTTTGCATCGGCACTGACATTGATATCTGCATTTCTTCTTTGGCCTCAGACATCGAGCGGCCCCCTTCTTTGTCTTCAAGCGCAACACTTCTTCACTTCTCTTCTCGTCTGAGAGCATCATCACCATCACGAGCGTCTGCGTCGACATTGCATTTTTCACGGCTCTTCAGCCACGACAACAAGCCGTGTCTCCGCCATCAAGCCTCCGCTTCACCATTTGTGTGTGCCCTTTACTCGTTCTTCACATGTCATCATTTCCACTGGACTTTCAACGTCATTTCTACTTTGTTGTAAGCTTTATTTATTCCCAGCATTTATTTTAATGCGTCTCATTTATTATTGGCCAATGTATCTCTGTGGAATATTCTCAGTTCTCATTCATGCAATTTTTATTCTGAATCATTTATTTACGCATTGCAAGTGTACAGACTACAGTTTATACTAAACTCAATAAAAATAACGAAAAGGGAATAGGGCCTATAGAGTACAGTTTATATTTTCATGTATTTTACTGTCTGTGCAACCTATCTGTATCTGTATGATTTGGTCAGCAAAATGTCCTTTCCAGACACATCCACGCTAACGTATACACATCCACGCTAACGTATCTACCTTGCTTCCTCGTAGACTCTACTCGTAGCTTAAATAAAAATATGGAGTCGTGTTGTGTGAACGCGCAAAACAATCTTCATTCACAATCCACCTCACACTGTCACTACGGAACACTACACGTCATAAAGAACAACATTTGACTAGACTCTAGACTGCGAACACCACAGACAATCACATAACCTCGCCAGCACTCATCAGTAGACTGCACTGGTGATGCCTTGGACTACAGCATGCAGCGGGCGGCCGCGGGCAACAACATGCTCTTTCAAGCGGCTGCGCTGTTGAGCCTGCCACCACAAGTGCGAGCCTCAGCCTCACTCAACCTAAACTACACGTGGAATCACACATCCCAAAAGAGATCACAAAATAGTAGCAGATTTCATAATAACCACTTACACCATACAACATAGTCAGATGAGAGAAACTGGTAAACTTACGTTATCTTTTAGCTTAGTTGACAAGGAAGCAAATGCATTTTAATCTCACGTTCAAGATCACGCACACAAATTTTGAGCAGCAGCATAGTCTTTGTTCCAGATAAATTTTCGATTAACTTTAAATGGAAAGTGAGGGCGTTTTACCAGAAAAAAAAACGGAGGCCGTATCACTCTTCTTCTTCTTCTTCTTGTTCTTCCTCCGCTTTTTCGGAGATCAGCGATCCCATGGGCCGCAAGACATATAACTAAACAGGAGCACAAGGTAAACATCAAGGTAATGGACAGATAGCAGTCGATCGCGATAGGTGCATTTTATGGACAAAGAGTAAAGTAATAGCCAGTAAACTTCTATATGTAGTAAGTGTTTCAATGTTTGAATTTGAAAACTCACCCTGTATTTGGATCCACCCCCTCCTCCCCCCCCCCCCAAAAAAAAACAGGTCCTGGCATTCAGATTTTCGAATTACTTTCGTATCGAAAAAATAGTTTTTTTTTAAATATTTGAGGTCCACCTAGCCAACCCCCCCCCCCCCCCCCACCCCCCGAGAAAAAAAAATCCATCCGTTAATTAGTTATGAAGAAAACATGGACTCGCTTTTGCGGATGAGTTCTTGGCAGACATGGCATCAGGGACGGTCTAATGAAGAACTTTTTCACTTAGCGGGGGGGGGGGGGGGCGGTAAAACACTGCCAAAGCTTGCATGAGCACCATTGCAGGTAGAGGTGTCCCCCAGTATCCCCTATTAAAAATCGCAGAATTTCTTAATAAATTATCCTTCTATTTGCATTCTTTTTGTCTGTTAGACTGCCTAATTTAACTAAATGATTTTGATAAAATATTTATGTAAAGAAGCAGAGCACAAGCAAGACTTTCCATTTAAGGATATAAAGTGCAATTCGGAAAAAAGACACCTTGAACTATTTTAATGTAGCCTTAATGTTTTTAATATTATAATTATTCACATTTACGGGGGATTCCCCCCCCCCCCCAACAAAAAAAAAACTGTTCGGGGGAGTGTGTGCTTAAGAAATTTTTGACATGGTTAATTTTACATCAGAAGCGCAATTTGATTTATGTTACATTGTCAACAACTTAAAGCCTAAGTCCACTCCAAAAATAATATACTTTCAATAGAAGCAGAAAAATCAGACTAACCAATCAAAAATAATTCAGAGCTAAATCGGATAACTAATAAGAAAGTTATGAATTTTTAATGACATTAAAAACTTTTAAAATCAATAGACAAATTGGCAACTCACTCATGAGTCTGTGACGTCATGTCCTCACTTTCCACTAATTATTTTCTTTATATTGATGATATAAATTTCCTATTTTGTCCTTAAGAATCTTATTTTTCTTCACACCAGCATCCAAGTTAGATTAATAGTAATATGTTTTTGTGTCGATGCAATAATATAGAGTAATTTTTTCCAGTTAAATCATGAAAAATGTGAATTTTGAGAAACTAATTATATAAAAATCAATAATTATAAATATACAATATTCAGAAAATAGTATAAATTCTTCAAAGTAAATAAAAGATTTTGTGAAATGTCATGCACGCAATATGATACAAATCATCACTGGCGTACCAGTGGGGGGGGGGGGGGGACTTATTTTTAATTCCATATACAAGTGATGTATAAATGTTCGTGATATCACATGATTTTCAACAAAATGCGCGTTTCTCCATTTCTGTTGCAAACTGACACATTCCCAAATGGCCAGGAAGAGCATATGTTTTTTTTATAGTCACTAAGGGGCCGTGGCCACTAACAGTAACACTAGTAAAAAAAAAATCCTTTCCAGAAGCAACTGTGACAAGTCTGCCATGTAACACCATGTAACACTGCACATGTACCGTTAAAGGTACTATGTCAAATTTGCAGGCCAAATAAATGAAAAGGTTAACTTCCAACGGCATTTGAAAGATAATACTACTTTAGAACTTCCCTAAAAAAGGTGGGGCTTGAAAATGTCTTCAAGTGGGAAAATAACGATTATTAGTTGTCAAATCGACTTAGGAGCTATAGAGCCAATAAGTAATAGTCTTGATAATACCTTTAAGGGGCCCAGTGGGGAAATTGAATTCAGACAAGATTAAAGGGACTTTGTAACATTGTTCAGATGAGAGAAAGTGGTGCTGAGGTAGTGACTTCAATGCTAGATGTACAATTAAAGATAATCTGAAAATTTGAGCGAAAACGGACCATTATTCATGATACAAATTGGGAAAAACTGATCCGATCGATTCCTTAATTCTCCCAACTATATACAATTTAATTACATTTTACGTGAATGGAAATCTCACAAAGCAATAAAATGGCTCTACATTCCATTCCAGACATTTAAGTGTTGACAGATTTTTTATAGCCTGTTTTTATGTCTTTTTTTCATGGAAAAACGGTTGGGAAAATTCAAAAATGGTTGGTAGAATTTAGATTCAGAAGCGCCGCACATCGACGCCCGTTCGATAACCCGTTGAACTTTGTTAAAAATCTTCATATTGCGTGAATTAATTTCGGATTTGGGGCATCGTAGTTGGATAATCCATACATACAAACATAAGTTTACGTGTTTTGCATCCTGATTCAAGAGATTTGTGAAATCAACCATCACAATGTTACTAAGTACCTTTAAGAGTAGTGAACGGTACAACGAATCGTCTTCCTTCTCTAATAATTTAATGAAGTGTCAAAGCTGCCGCGCTTTGCGCGGGAGGGGAGGGGGGAACTGAATTCAGACAAGAAAACGATACAACGAATCGTCTTCTTTCTCTAATAATTTAATGAAACGTGAAAGCTTCTGCGCTTCGCGCGGGATGGGCGAAAATGAATTCAGACAAGGATTAAAAGTAATAATTTATTTGAACGTCAGAGTTTTCGCGCTTCACGCGAGATGGACGAAAATGAATTCAGACAAGGATTAAGAGTCGGAACCGGTACAATGAATCGTCTTCTTTCTCTAACAATTTAATTAAGTGTCAAAGCTTCCGCGCTTTGCGCGGGAGGGGGGAAACTAAATTCAGACAGGAATGATACAACGAATCGTCTTCTTTCTCTAATAATTTAATGAAACGTGAAAGTTTCTGCGCTTCGCGCGGGATGGGCGAAAATGAATTCAGACAAGGATTAAGAGTAATAATTTATTGAAACGTCAAAGCTTTGCGCGGAGGGGAAACTGAATTCAGACAAAAACACGATACAACGAATCGTCTTCTTTACAATAATTTAATGAAACGTGAAAGCTTCCGCGCTTCGCGCGAGATGGGCAAAAATGAGTTAAGTAAGGATTAAGAGTAATAATTTATTGAAACATCAAAACTGCCGCGCTTTGCGCGGGAGGAGGGGGGAACTGGACCCAAACAAGAATTAAGAGTCGAGAACGGTACAACGGATCGTCTTCTTCCTCTAATAATTTAATGAAATGTCAAAGTTTCCGCGCTTCGCGCGGGAGGGGGGAGACTAAAAGATGACTTAGTTCCTGGCCCCGGGTTTATAGTGTTAAATTTGTAGACATTTGGAGATTGGTATTTATATATTTGTCGGTAATTGGTTGCTCATTTTGTCGGTAATCGGTGGCCTCTACACCCTCCCCACTCCCCCACTGACAAAGATCTAGCGACGCCCCTGATATCGACACAGTATACACTCGAGAACAAATTTGCAAGTACTACTGATGAAGTACCGGACCACCGTCTTTGTGCATTGTGCGGCATCAAAGACGTGACAGATCACTTTTCTCTAACTTCTAACCAATCAGAAGGCCTCGTTTTTTTTCCCGGAAGTGCCGGTGGACATTAATGCACCAAATGTGGTTCTCAAATTGCAAAAGATCCCTACTCTTGGAAAGGGTAGGAGAAAGCAATTTTACGTCATATTACTCCAGGAAGTGCCTGAAAATGCGTCTAATTTGGTTCTAAAATTGCAAATGCTTTTTACTCTGGGAGGGGGCCAGAACCCCCTCCCGGACCCACCCCGCCTGGTCGCTCCGCTCCCTCGCCGCTAAAACCTCGTTCTGTCGCTTCATCGTTTTACATATATTTAACCCCATGCCATTTTTTGCCCCCCCCCCCTGTAAGAAATTCCTGGATCCGCCACTGATGCCCATACCCCTTGAGCGTCGGGGGCTCCGCCCATAGACCCTACTTTGCGAAACATTCAGCGGGACCTGCATGTTAGAGTGGGGTGCTGCGGATTTTTTTTGTCAGCCCCCCCAAACGTTTTTGCTCATTACGCCACTGCAAATCATATAACCATGGGTAAAGGCAAGGGGAAATCAAGTTTTGGGGAATAAAAAGGGATATTAATGGGATTAAACCATATAGAGCAATTGATAAATAGTGAGGACATGACGTCACAAACTGATAACCATTTTGGCAATTTGTGTTTGTGATTCTCATTGTTCCATAGCCTGTTTTACATACTTTTTCAAAAAAATCATAACTTCCTTATTAGTTATCCGATTTTGCTCAAACTTTTTTTGATTGGTTTGTCTGATTTTTCTGCTTTTATTGAAAGTAAGTTATTTTTCGAGTGGACTTGTCCTTTAAATGGCAATTCCTATCGCACTTCAAAATCCTCAAAGGGTTACAATTTTACAATACTTTTTAAGAGTACACTTTTATGAAATATCCGTTTAGGTTGTGAATTTTCCCCCGGTCCCCAACTTGAGAAAAACAAATTCTGTGTCCTCATGCCTTGAGCCATAATGCATGGTCGTCCAGAGGATAAAATGCAATGAATTATTGAAAATGTATTGCATCTTATTTTTTATTTTTTTATTTGTGGGAACTGCCCCCTACCCTAGCACCCGGCCGCTGCGTACAGTCATGGTTAGGGGTTTCAATTAGCACCCCGTCCAAATCCCCGGGTATATCTGACCAGGATCTGCATGACCAGTCTCTGACCATAATAAACCCCCCGAGTACGTCGGCGCGCGCACGTATTTGGTAACCAGTGACGCCACCTTTCTTCTCAGAGCTCGGTCTGGGAGCCAGAACAACTCGTTCTGTAGATTATTCGGCCTAAGAAAAATCGTCCTCACAGTAGAGTCGTATTAATAAGATGCGATCACTGTTTCAAGGTATGACTCATATGAGCAGATAATTTGCAACCTCACAAATTATTATATCATTTCTCATAGGGGTGCCTCAAATTGGGTTGTCACAAGATCTCATGCTCAGCCGGTTGTGATCCTCATCTCGTCCTCCACTGACTATAAATTGTATTGTTGTGACAACTAAGGTCGAATACAATTCAAGGAGGTTCCATATTTTTTTTGGTATTTTTTATATATTTTCTCAACACAAAATGCAATAATTATTAGGTCAATTTCAACGTACATTTTTAATGTATTTTATTAAGTTGTACATACAGATACACTTCAGAAGCTAAAAGACACATACTTATTTTTTTAATATTATTTATGTGTTTATTAAGAAATCAAATCATAACATATACAAACTTTCCAAAAAAAATACAAATGCTGTGTTACAAAATTAACGACAAATTAAGATATTTACAAACGATTGAGATGATCTGGGGGAAAAAAAAAAGGCAGAGTACACGTAATAGAAATATTCAGAATTATAACAATTACAAGTACAAAAGCAAGAACCTCGAGATAGCATTGCATCAGAAACTGAAAATTTCGTTGGGCCCAAAATGAAGAAAAAGGAGTAAAAATAAGCCATCCACAGGTACAATGGAAACTCCAAACCACCAACAGGATGGAGGAGCAAAGTCGAGGAAAGAGACAATCCGCTCTACCCCCCCCCCTCACACACACACACACCCTCAACACTATCATACTAACACTCAAACACACAACCGCCCCCTCCCCCCCTTCCCCAACACACACACAATCCACACGCAACATGCGGGTAAGACAGATCGACCCCGCCCGACCCCGCCCACTCCAGCCACCCAGTCGGCGAATTGCGCAGACAGAGCGTGGGGAAGACACATACTTATTATTTGTATTACCTCATTTGATATGCAGGAACTGAAAATAGGAGGTGGGCAAAAAAATGGGATGAAAATTATATGTCCTATATAAATAAGGCATATAGCTAGGCCTACACCCAAAGTGGCCTAAGGCTCCTTTCTTTCAAATTCTATAGATTCGTTGAAAATATTACTTTTAATGGAAGTATATAGTGATTTCTAACATAAATTGCATAGATTTGACAAATAATAGGAAGGCAATCGCCCCCTGACAACACTGCCCTGGTGGTGGTGCGCACACTCTTATTCGATACCTTGAATTTTTATTGGACGAGTTGCTTAGAAATATAACAGGTGCATAAATAATGTAAATAACGAAGACAGGTGCTAGCTATGGCTGTGTTACGTGCAAACCCAATCCCATCGATCACTCCGTCAGTCTTATGTCGCATCATGCGATCATAGACCTGTCACTTAAATGGCAGTGATTGGTGAGTGAAAAATGTAGTGTTTAGGCCTAATAAACTATGTAAATTAGTGTACGTTAAAGAGTCGTTCGTGTTTGATTTTGGCTGAGTCTGTGACTAAGCTGTGCAGTGCAGTGTCCATGGTGTCAGTGTATGAGATTCAGAATGTCGTGATTGTACAAGTCCAATGCAAACGCATTTTGGCCATAATAATCTGTATTGCGTGGATAAGCCTTCTGATATGTAGTTGTGTGCGGTACAAGGTTCCAAATGAACTTGTATCACCTGTGTATATAGATCTGCAGTACATGACTTATGAGAAAGCAACTTCGAACTTAGACCGAAAGCTTCAGTCTCTCTAATCGTCGGTTGTTCCACTGAGACTACGTCTGGCTCCACTAGACCTCCGATTATAGAGACTGAAGTATGGCCTATCGGGACTGTACAAGACTGTACGGAACAAATGGTTCGGTTCGACCGGGCCGCGATGAATGAGATATGCAACAGGATTTTCACTCTTTCCTCATAACTGCTGCAATTATAATAAAAATTAAAAATAACATATATAGCTTATTTGACTTACGATAGCTTGCTCATTTAGATCCTAAATTAATGATTAATCCGAGAAAGTCTCGTCGCCAACATTATCCGTCTTGGTGTTAGTTGATGAATATTCATTTTTTCTTTTCGAACGTCCAATAGCTACCGTAGCTACGTACGAGTAAGCCCAGCTTGACCAACAAACTCCCACGAAACGAGTGCTCTGATTGGCCATTTGGCTATGTTTTGGTAGGTTGACCCGGAAATATTTTGGCCGCCGAGTCATATAGCCCTATGTTCCGAGTGCATGAACGTACTGTTTCACAGTTCGGAGATACAAATTGGATAATTCATATAAGTAAGTCCGTAAATTATCCATTTAATATTGAGTTATCAAATTTTGATAACTGTAATTAGGACAAATGAAATACCGACCTAATATACATCTGATTTAGAAATCAGGAAATTAGATCTAAATAAAGAAAATCGGGGAGAAAATGTCGTGGACGAAAATATGTACATAGCCACCCCCACGGTACGAGATCTCTGGGTTGCCATCTGTATTGGGGAATGACAACAAATGTCAGTTTTATTAAAGAAATGACCCAAATCAGATGGTTATTGCTGTCTACTTCGAACTTAGACCCTTAGCTTTACAGTGAGCAAAAAGGCCGGGACGGGCTGGGGTGAGCCGCGGCCGGCCTAGCACTGTAAACACGCAAAAGGCCAAAAGTGGCCGCGCATTTGGCCCTGCTTTGGAGGAAGTCACGGCCAGGCCGCGGCTTGGCCCGGGCTTTTCTCACTGTAAACGCATGCACGCAGGGCCAAATGCGCGGCCAATTGCGGGGCCAACTGTTACCCCGGAAGTGAAAGTTCGCCGTGTATAGGAAATTGGGGAAAAGATTCACTGCAAATATCCTGCCCGCGCCCGACCGGATCTGCACTGTGACCCCCGGAGCGCCCCCCAAATAATCGTTTGTTTAAATGCAGAGCGCCTCTACGACAAAATATTGAAAGGTTACAATTTAGGCCGAGGCCGAGCCTGCCACTGTAAACGCACAAAATTGTGTGGCCGAGTAGGCCTGGCTCGGCCGCGGCCCTGGCCCTTTTCTCACTGTAAAGGGGGTCTTGGATTAACACTGCGTACAGGGTTAGGCTGTATGGCTGCTTGATCTTTGATATGGTGTTGCATAGACCGAAGTTTATGCCTCTTTCGTTCGTTAGCCTATTTGGGTAGGGTCGGCTCCTCTCTTTAGAGACAGAAAACCGACCATAAGCGTTCTCATTCAAACATATTGCAAAATTATGGCCATTTATTGCCTTATTCTTGCAATAATTTTGCAAAATGTTTGAATGGGAACGCCTATGGTCGGTTTCTGTCTCTAAAGAGAGGAGCCGACCCTACCCAAATCAGAGGCTAACAAAGGAAAAGAGACAGAAACCTCGGTCTAGGTGTTGGAACCATGTTTCACGTTGGACAGAAATAACCGTCTGATTTGGGTCATTTCTTTAATAAAACTGACATTCCCCAATACAGACGGTAACCCAGAGATCTCGTACCGTGGGGGTAGCTAGAGCCAGCGATGTACATCTTTTCGTACACGACATTTTCTCCCTGATTTCTTTATTTAGATCTAATTTTCTGATTTCTAAATCAGATGTTAAATTAGGTTGGTATGTCATTTGTCCTAATTACAGTTATCAAAATTTGATAACTTAATATTAAATGCATAATTTACGGACTTACTGATATGAATTATCCAATTTGTATCTCAGAACTGTGAAACAGTACGTTCATGCACTCGAACATAGAGCTATATGACCCGACGGCCGATATATTTCCGGGTCAACCTACCAAAACATAGCCAATGGCCAATCAGAGCACTCGTTTCGTGGGAGTTCGTTGGTCAAGCCGGGCTGACTCGTACGTAGCTACAGACACAGTTGCTATTGGACGTTCGAAAAGAAAAAATGAATATTCATCAACTAAAACAAAGACGGATAATGTTGACGACGAGACTTTCTCGGATTAATCATTAATTTAGGATCTAAATGAGCAAGCTATCGTAAGTCAAATAAGTTATATATATATGTTATTTTTAATTTTTATTATAATTGCAGCAGTTATGAGGATGTAAAGAGTGAAAATCCTGTTGCATATCTCATTCATCGCGGCCCGGTCGAACCGAACCATTTGTTCCGTACAGTCCTGTACAGTCCCGATAGGCCATACTTCAGTCTCTATAATCGGAGGTCTAGTGGAGCCAGACGTAGTCTCAGTGGAACAACCGAGGATTAGAGAGACTGAAGTTTTCGGTCTAGTTTCATGTATGACCAAACTTTACGTTCGGTTCATTATCTCAAAAACGTTGATCTCTGTACTCTGTAACTTAAGTGTAAAATTAAAAAATACTGATACTGAGTGATACCTCCATAGAAAGAGGAACCTAATTCCTAGCTAAAAGACACCGAGTGATAATATATTCTGTGGAATTAGGAAATTAGGAAAACATTGACAGAAGATCAACAACTTTTGCAGTATTTTAATTTGTAAAAAAAGATGAATTCACTGACAAGGGACTGGATGGAGGGAAATTTATTTTCACCCTGATAGTATTCATCCCATGTTTCAGTAGCTACTTCTAGATTTATAAATGATATTGATGACTTGAATTATAACTTGAATGAAGCTTCATATTATGTCTTCACTTCTCTCTTTTCTTTTTTTTTTTCTTCCTCTTTTGATAACAGGGATACCATGTTAGGCACCTGGTGTAAAACATTTGAATGGGAATGGAATTCTGCTCATGATAGCATGCATATTTTGATGCATGTCTATCATCAGAGCAAAGAATCTGTCATCTAGCATGACTTACAGAACGTCACAATGGCCTTCTACCAGTTTCTGCACTACCCTTCAGTAGACTGTCTTCACAATGCCTTTTAGAAAAGTGCAGGTGTCTCAGAAGGCCAGAGAGGCAATGTCGCGTGGAAGCCCTTCAGGACAATCAGCGATGGGAAACAGACAACTTGTACCTTCAGCTCCCCCTGGAAGAGGCAGAAATTCTCTGTTGAATAGGCCTACAAAGAAAAATGGTCTTGCCTTGAATAAAGCAGTTGGTGATGCAGGATTTCAGAAAAAGTCCTCATCTGGAGGAATAACGATGGTGGGAACTACAGGTATGATTCCTTTCCAGAGAGCTTCCAGGAGAGAACCGCATGTGGAACCTCAAGCTACTGATGGTTATAAGAAGATGGTGCTTAAGAAGAATGATGTTTCTCAGAAGCATTCCACTGAACAACATGATAATGAAAACAACAATCCCACCAACAGCAACAGCAATGAAAAAAGCATTTCATCCACATCAGATTCAAAGACCTTGGCTGTACAAGACAATCAGAAAACAAGACCAGTAAATCTCCAAGGAGGACAATCACATACAACGAGAAGTGTGAGGCCCAAACTAAAACGGCCATCTGTTCCCAAAGACCAGATAAATAGTGGATCTTCCCCAAGGACTTCCAATCTTTCTGGTGCCACAAAAGGTGTTTTAGGTGCTAATGATAGAAAACCAAGAGAGGTGGAAGTAGTCGGTGTATCTACCACTAGTCCAAGAAGAAGAATTGTGAGACGAAAATCACAAATCCTTGCAACTGAAAGAAAAGGTGACACTAATGATGTTCAGTTAGCTTCATTGGTAAAAGGAAATAAAAGAACTAATAATGTACCTGTGAGCTCATTAGAGGTTGCTGCAAATGGAGACAACCCACAAGACAATTCGGCTTCTTCACATGCTGTAGAAAACTCTTCAGATAGCAGTAGACCAATGACTAGAACAAGGACGCAGCCCTTGAATCAGAGCTTACCAGAAAGTCTGCTTAGAACAGAATTAGCAGTTGGGAATGACACTTCCCGATATAATTCAAATGAACAATCAGA
Source organism: Strongylocentrotus droebachiensis (assembly GCA_035222895.1). NCBI lineage: Eukaryota > Metazoa > Echinodermata > Echinoidea > Camarodonta > Strongylocentrotidae > Strongylocentrotus > Strongylocentrotus droebachiensis. The sequence continues at coordinate 25,381 of JAVYIG010014277.1, forward strand.
GGAAATTTCAAGACTAGATGGCACCAGACCATTTTCAAGATCAAGAGCACAGCCCTTGAATCAGAGCCTACCAGAGAATCTGCTTAGATCAGATTCAACAATGGGAAGTAATGTTGCCAGACAAACTTCAAATGGGGAGTCTGAGAATATTCCAAGGAGCAGTAACGAAATACCATCTGAAATGCTCCCTAGACCCCCATCTTCTGATACAGTACCACTTAGGTCAACTTTATCTAGAAATGGGAACAGTCAAAGTAGATTTGAGACTGGTAGACCTACTATTCAGCCAGCAACAGCTGTAGCAACAGATTTACATGAATCCAGCAGTACTCATGTCACCGTCGGTCAAGAAAGACAGCCAAACAGTGTCAGAAGAAGCCATGAAAGATTGGGAACTGGATCTGATAGAAGTAGTATGGGTGATAGACCTAGGCTTGTCAGGCAAAGTGTATCTAGTTTGACATCAAGAGCAAGACCAAGAGAAATAATTGATGTCAATTCAGCAGTATCAGATTTGACCACCAGAGTCCCTCGGTCTCCAAGAACGCAAACTGGACCAGTCGGAACAAACTCAATAACTGATGTCACTTCATCAAGAGTAGAGCTTGATACCGTATCAACCGTCGAGGACGTATGGGTTCCTCAAACTAGGCCAGCTGGTAGAAACTCTGTGTCTTCCATACGTGGACAGACTCCAAACTCCTCAACGCATTTGCCATTATCGTCGGATCCATCAATTACTCCCCAAGGAGGACGAAGCGAGTCACCCGATGTGGTATTCAGAGACAGTCCTGTGACAGGATTATTACATAGAAGACATTCCAGATTATCATCATCTGACAATGAAAGGTACCCCTCTGTGAGAAACACTACCAGAAATGCCCCAACTATTCCAAGCAGAAGTGGACTGTACCGAGCTTTGTCGGTAAATGATGAAACTGCTAATGATACTAATGCTACTGAAATCAACAGAACTAACACACCATCGGAAAATGAAAGAAATACACAGACATACAGCAGAATTGAAAACATTGACCATGATGATGTAGTTAGCTGGAGACAGATTGAAAGAGAACACTCCTACCCATCCAGAGAACCCAGACAACGACTGATCTATCAGGATCGTAATAGAGGTCGTGAGACAATCCTTAATCGTAATTCAGGACATGGGGTTGTCCCACCCAGCATAAATTCAGTTCCAGACGTAGCTGATGAGCAAGAATTTCCTCCACTCGGTGGCTCGTCTTCTGTTTCCAGGGGATTACTTAATGGCACAACCCAGGTCCAGGCATCTTCAGGTACTGGCCCGGAGTACGGGTTTACATCAAGGAACAGGAGAAGTGAGACACCTCCACCAACACCTACTCCTGGTAGGAATCCTGATGAAGAGAGGTTAGTTCTGGGGGGCATTTCACAGAACTTGTCATCAGTGACAAATGACAGTTTTTGTTATAAGCTACTGAAATCCTTGCTTCTGATTGGTTATCAGCAGATTTGTCACTGATTTTTGTAATTTGTCATTGAAAAAAGGCTTTGTGAAGCGGGTCCCTGTCCTTGATACTGATAGCTGTAATCATTCCAGTTTCAACTGTCCAAGATGAAAGTGGCACACAGTCGTGTTTGCCTAAAATGAACTCAAAAAACATAATTTTAAAATTATTTCTGATTACAAGTGGTTTCACAAGTATCATAATGATGACAATAACAATAATAATCATATTTACCAAGGGTAGTCTCATTCCTCATCAGTTTCAATACTGTTTTCCTGAGGGCCCTGCAATAATATCATTAAAGAACTATTAAAATTGGCTGTTATTTCAAAATAGTAAAAATTGTTTGTTTTTAAAAAGGATGACACGCTTTGACAATGTACTATTCTCTCATTTTTCATGTCTCAGATTGGCAGAAGATGATCCCATGCACATGGTAGACCACCTTGTTTTGTTGGCATCTCCAATCTTCGGTCCTCTCATGCTTCAAGCATCTCCTGCAGTACTTTTCAACATGCTGTCCCGTGCCAGAAGAGACTTTGGAGGAGAATTTGTAGAGCTGCTGATTGAGGTAAATCAAGTATCTTTTATATAAACCAGATCATATGTACTGAATTATACACAAATATGATAGTGTGCCCCCTCCCCCCCCCCTAAAAAAAATATATATATATAATAATTTTTCAAAATCTCAATTCTCTCTCTCTTTTTTTTTTTTCATGGAGTTGCACAATAAAAAGATGGTGATATATTATACAATCTAGCGATGATTTCTATATATTACGTTATGTCAGAATTATTCTACATTGAGTGATTTCAAGTTAGGTGTTTAAGGCTTTGACCTCTGAATATCGTCAACTTCCGGTAGCTAGTGTTATCGATTTTGCAAAATTGTCGTCTGCTGAACCGACCTAAAGTTGTGGCTGGTGTTGATAGTTTATGTACAAATGTCCTATTCACTAACACTAGCCCCTAGGGATTAAGCAAATGTTGATTTCCAGTTCGGTGTTAGTGTTGTACCGCACAACAGTCAACGCACGAACGACGCCAATTTATTGTCTGACGATCAAATACAAATATATGAAACAGGTAATTCATATATTCTTTTGTATAAAATAAGTTCTTTTATAAGACCAGAGAAATAGGTGTAAATATATTCTGTACTTTTCATTCATGATTTCTTTAGTTTTGATGTACTATTTTTAAATCATCTTCGTGAAATCAAGTATGTGGTGACGTCACAGCTGGTGTTAAGCTATCGATTTTGATATCGGTATCGGGCTCTTAATTTCATCAGCAAATCTTTCGCTCGATTTAAGAGCTCTTGACTGCTCTTAACACTAACACTAACACCCAACTTGAAATCACTCATTGTGTTTTTGTAATTACCAAGAAATTTAAGGGAAATGCGTTCACTGAAGAAGCATTCTGTTTTCTTTGTTCGGTTTAGAATGTTGTGCTGAACCTTCTTGCACAGCATACGTTTGATGCTACCAACCCGACTCAGATCAACAATGGTGCACCTCCCCCAGCCGACCAGGAGACTATCGAATCCTTGGAAAAGGTCACTGTTACCAAGCAGATGGTTTGTAAGTATACAAAGATTATCCTGTTCTTACTTTCAATCGGGGCTCGACACTCACAGTTGCTGTAGGTCCGAACCCCCTAAATTTCATATTTTTTAAATATGGCTCCCTTCCAAAAGGGTGAGTGTGGAGCCATGGAATTCATGAAAGAATTTATTGGATTAGTCTTGAAAGAAAGAAAAGCAATAACTTCAAACATGCCTTTCGGATGGTGACGGTAAAGGCCTGTCCCCTGACGTAAATAATCATATCTGATTGATACACGTCTGTAAAAAAAACAATTACACACACACACACACACACATATACATTTTGTGATATGTAAAGTACCGGTATGTAAAATACCAACATGTATACAGCAGTTGTACATTTTGGTATTTGTCTAGCAAAGCAATTGTCTTCTTCTTTTGAATGAAAAGCAGTGAAAGAAAACCAACAGATCAGACAAAAAACCTGTCAACTTGTTTTCTCTTTTTATTTTTCTCACCAGTTACATGTAGATGTAATTTCAGTGTAGAAGGGATAAAAAAATAATCCAGTGAATTATGGACAGATTACTTGTAGAGGACATCACATTTGTGATGAAAATGCAACCTAATGAAATCAGAACAAAGTACTTGTACCGTAAAGAAAACAATGATCTTGTTAATACATGTACAGTATGTATGTCAAGAGGAATTGATTGATCATACATTTCAATTAAGGTTTACAAACTTGTCAGTAAGGCATGATACATGTAGGCAAAAGCATTTACTGTAAAGTGACACTGTTCCTGTCGTTTCACAGCTGAAGTATGAAGTCAAAATGTTTTACTTTTTTGAGGCACTTCATGATCATTTTGAAGTGCAATTTTTTTAGGGCTTCAATATTACACCATATCACAGACACTGATAACACGTAGGGCCATGCATCTCAGATTTAACATTGTTAAACATGCCGTTAATTGAATTGATACTATTGTTATATCTTCCAGCTGAAGATGCATTCTGTTCCATCTGCCATTGTGAATACATGATGGAGGAGACTCTGGATCAGCTCCCTTGCAAACATAACTTCCACAACAAGTGCATCACAGTGTGGCTTCAAAAGGTAAGTAATCCCTTGCTTTAATCCACCTCCACACCCCCACAAAGAGACTGTATAATACATATTTAGAAATTATATTTTTTTCTTTTATTCTACTAGTTTACAGTGCATGATATAGAAAACAAAAGCAGTCATTACCTACATGTATCTGGAAGTGACACACTCAAAATGTATTAAATTAAAATTTAGGAAATCTCTTCTTGTACTGCCCCAGTTTTTGTTAATTTTTTTTTTTTTACTGAATATGTATGAAGGGTTTTCGTTTACATTTATTCCAATTTTATGCCGATGATGGAACATCCATTCTATTCCAATGTTATATAATAACAATAGTAGTCTGTGGGCATTTCATAAGCCACATTACACTCAACTGGAAGAAGCAATGAAATACGCTCTAGGATAAAATGATATTTTTCAACAATCTAAGTTAGCCAAAATTATTTATGCATGACTTGATCTTAAAGAAATAATATATTGTTGGTAGATTTAAATCTTGAGCAAACTTTTTTTAGTCATTCAATTTGAAAGTCATCACCTTAATTGCTCAATTTACCATCTCCTCCTGTCATCTTCTCATACATCTTTTTCACTCTCATCCCGAACATCATGTAGGAATTATTACGTTTTATGAAGTTTGTGAGGATTACCACGCCTTCAAGCTTAGCTGATGTAGCAATCCTTCTGCATGATTATTTTATGTTAGTATAACAATATAAGTATTTTGTGCTGATGATGCATTAATTATATAATTTGTTTATTATCATGATTATGTTGCAATTAGTTTGTAATTTTGGAAAATGACCATGAAGAAAAAAAAAAGAAAAAAAAAAAAATCAAATCAAAATGTGGATGGGAGCCCCAGTGTCTACCCCAGTTTTCAAGTCCTTATTTATATGCTGTGTTTCTTTCTATTGTATTGCAGTCTGGCACATGCCCAGTGTGCCGTCACAAGCTTTATACAGACAGCGTGGACTAGCTACCATCATATTCAACTTCATCAAACCAGACGAGGCTCTCTAAAAACATCGCTGCCATGCTTCTCCAGTAAAGCTATATGATGGAGATATTAGTATCAAAGATACATATTTGCATTATAAAGGACAATTTGTTTGCAAAGCTAGGTTTAAACTTTGTCCCGAATCGGTCAAAACGGTGGAGGTCTAAGTTTTCTTTTTCTTAAACATGTTTTTAGGCCCCAGGTAAGGTTTAACTGAACTTGTAGAATACGGAACTGAAAGTTTATGATTGACCCAATTGTATATATACCAGTATGAGGACATCGGACATCGCTGAGAGTTCTGTTAAAATCTAGATAATATTTGTCTACAGTTGCATTAGATTGATTTGAACATCCTGTAATTTACATTTACTTTACATTTTATAATCCATCGTGCATTAGAATTTGCAGAATTATGATTGTAAATAGAAATCAGGATTTTAAATCAGGGTTAAGATTTATGAGGAGTATAATCAGGTTTTTAAAATGGAAACTTTTTTGTTTTTGTTTGTTTGGTGTTTGTGCAGATGTCTTCCATGTACTTGTACACAGCCATCTACATCTACATGCAGGTGCAGTCCTTCACCAATGACGTGCCATAAGATTAGATTTGTTAATGACAATTGAAATATCTGTCCTTAGAATTGAGAAAAAAGATTGTTTCCAGTATATCACCTTATTTCATAGGAACTATGATTTATCTTATCCATTATTTTGACATCTTATTTTTTTAGAAAATATTTGGACATCCTAATCAAGTTATTGATGCATGATAATAAGATGCCAGAATGCTGAAATTGCATGCCTATGAGTGGATTTCTGTCTTATAGGGCTGGTCCCATTTGACTGATAGTGATAACTTTAAAGTGCCATCCCACCAATTAAAGATAAAGACCAGTTATGGTCATGCGATTGCATTGTGAAAGAAACGTTGTGGAATCAATCAGAAAAGGATGATCATCTAGCATATTAGTAGTGGTGTGTACTGCAAGGTTCTGGAATCATCAAAATGATAAGAAATCTGGCCCAATCTTGGTAAAGTTACAAGCACTGTACACAGAAATATGTATATGGAACTACGCGACACGTGCGGGGCACGTGCGTTATATCTATCAGGTCCAAATAGATACAATAATTTACCAAATATATCAATTGGTAGGCGGTTTCTCTGCAAAAATTTGTATGATCACGTATTAGTCAAAACATATCCTTTCACGTGATTGCTAATACGAGCTTACATTTCATTTTTTGAGAGGGGCCGTTTCCAAAACTGGTTTTTACCTTTAAAGAGCCCACAGCACCAATCTGTCTCAGATTGGTGGCCTATTCAATACCTATTCCACATAAACCTCAGGAGACTAATTTGGGAGACTGATTTACAAATTATTAATTATTGTTGTCAGTAGTGAAATTGGGAGTATTATGTCAAATATCAAATTTTACGAGAGAAATGAAATCTTGAAATTACTGGAGGTGCACTGTACAGAAATATTTTGCAGTCAGATTATGAAGTTGTTTGTGTACCTCCACCCACCGAAGGTCGTGCAGGAGTTATTATATTTTCGGGGTTGTCGGTCTGTCCTGCTTTCTCATTACCGCGATAGTTTAGATAGGGGAAATAATCATGAGTTACAAAATGCACATTAATTATGAGGTGTAATTTGGCATAAAAAACAAGAGGGTCTAAAATTTTGGGTATGATTAGAACATGGGTGCCTTTTATACAGAGAGAGAGCTACTAATCATGTCTTATCTTTCAAATTCAAATGTTTTCTGATCTTTTTGGTCATTTTCCTACAGGAGCTCCATGACAATTGTTAAAAAGGTTTCATGGTGCTAGCAGGTTTTTTATTTAGGTACTTAGAATGATATATATACATGTATATATAAGTGAGATATGAAGTTCTGCCACAGAGATGAGTACCGGTACTTGAAATTCACACAAGACAGAATGAAGAACTACATTTCTCTAAAACTTGTTAATAGGCTATGTTTTTTGGTCTTGTTGAACATCAAATGTTTTATTCTGAATTCATGTACTCGGAAACAGTTGACAATGTTTTGTTGGTGCTCTGTAAGAGGAGAATTTCAAGTCAATTTTGAAGTGATTGTCTAGCCTTGTGTGGTCATAATAAACACTGTTACGTTTGATTAACATTCAAATACTTCCATGTGTGTATTACCGTAATCAGAAATAGTCAAAAGTCAAAATCATGGATGTCGAAATGGTTACCAGTGTTGGTGTTTATTTATTATTTGTACATGTATGTGCCTAATTTATACATTTTCATATGCTCTGAATTCTTCATTTTTTAATATAAAGATAATCAAGTTTATAAATGGTTAAGTCTTCATTTTCAGTAACGTCTGCAGCTTTGTGTTTGAATGGTGCATGTATTGCCTTTTTTTGGATATACAACAATATTGTAAGAAACTGTGAAAATACAATTTATAATGTAATTGTTTAATTGATTTGTTAGGAGCCAACAAGGTAATGTTTGGTTCAAGAATTAAGTTTGAAACAATTTGTTAAATGTCTAATAGATTACCAAGACAAAGAAATTGATGGATAGTGCTTTTATGTGGATATTTTGTTGGACAGCTTTGTAGAGAAATGAAAGCTGGCCTGTGGCACTCATGCAGTTGTGTTCACATTTGGTGTTTAAAAAGCTTATTATTTTTCGACAGAGTGTGGTGAAGTTGATGCACTGTTGCACTGTTGAAATACCAAGTACAGTGGCATCTATAATGACTGTCTGCAAGTAGACCATTTTTTAGTGTATACTTCTGTAAGATACATTTATTTCCTTCTGTACAGCTATAGGTGCAGTGAATCTTATATACCTTGCCTTGACTGCTCAATATTTGCTGCTTCCAGAAAGTCAAAATGTTGTGCCAAGGCATCAATCTTTAGTCAAAATGAGCGAGCACACCAATAATGAGAGCTGATGTTGAAAATGGGAATATCACACTGTTCCATTAAGATGTATCTCAGCCCTATACATTAGTAAGGTATGTCTACTCCAAATTTTAAAAATGGCTATTCACATTTTTTTTTTTTGGGGGTGGGGTGGGGCCCATGTATGTGAAATAGTGTACACCAACCTTAGAGATTGATGCCATTTTGCCTTTTGAAGAATATTTATGTTAATTGTCATATCTTTTCATTGTGAACATCGCCCACTGGTTCCTCTTGGACTGTATACGATTTTCTGAAAGAATGTTAAAAAAAAAGTCTGAAATTGTAGCATAAGGTATATATATATATATATATATATTTATGATACTGTAATATGTATTGTTAAACTCTTGGCTTGGGTTTCAATGTGTGATTAAAGTCGGGAGTGATTTACATAATGGAGAATTGCGTGTTGTGATTTTATTGGTTCTATACGTGTAGAAATATACATACATGTTATATCTATTTTAAGTTTCTTTTGAAAGCAATAACATAATGCCCATAGTTATATTCATCTCAGGGAATGCCAAAGGCGCCTAACAACGCGAAAACAATTTGGAAATCATATTACACCAAATTCGTTAAACAGTATCACATGTATGAGGTGAAATATACAAGGAGATTACAGAATCCTGACATGGGGCTTTTTCTTTTACTTAGAGATTTCGTCTTAATGTCAATGCTGTTAATTCTTAGGAAACTGTATGGCGGAGTTGTTCGTAGTACTATAAGTGCAGATTGAACATTTTCTATTTAATTGTCTCTTATGCTTCTTCTACATCTTCTTCTTCTGCTTTCTCTTCTTCTTCTTCTTCTTCTTCTTCTCCTTCTTCTTCTTCTTCTCCTTCTCCTTCTTCTTCTTCTTCTCATTCTCCTTCTTCTTCTTCGTCTTCATCTCCTTCTTCTTCTCCTTCTTCTTCTTGTTCTTCTTCCTCGTCTTTTTCTTTTTCTCCTCCTCCTTCTTCTTCTCCTCCTCCTTCTCCTCCTCCTCTTCCTCCTTTTTCTTCTTCTTCTTCTTCTTCTTCTTTTTCTTCTTCTTCTTCTTCTTGTTCTTCTTCTCATTCTCCTTCTTCTTCTTCTTCTTCTTCTTCTTCTTCTTCTTCTTCTTCTTTCTTCTTCTTCTTCTACTTCGATCGTTTTATAAATTAATTAATTTTTGCAACAAAAGTCATCCTTGAAACAACGAGAAATGTTCGCATCTGCTGTGTTGATGAGAAACGCATGATAATGCAATTATCTCACATTCATTGATTTGAGCATTTTAGCGGAAAGGAAATCAGAAGACAAAGAAAAGTAAGAATGTCCGATTTCTTCATAATATCTATGCGGCTTCATCGTATGCCAATCAAAAGGTTCGTTCTACCTCCCATGCGTCATTAAAGAAACATGACTTTAATACATTTTATCTGGGCCAATCGTCCTTCTGTACACACAATTATGCCCACAACAGGTCCGGACTTCAATTCATTATACTTTTGATTTTGAGTAGATGAAATCAAGGCATCGGGTAATAATCGTTTGATTTCCCGAGGATGGCAGTTGTGTGAAAACAAGATAAAGAAGACAGTGGCAGATTCAGGAAGTACATGGGCAAGTGCCCCCCCCCCCCCCTCCTACCAAATCTAAGCTGGCATATCATAAGCACACATCAAGCATAAAAGGAAATATCCCCCCACCCCCCCCCCCCCCCCCCGTTGTGGATCATATTTGAAACCCAAAGGAGCCTCCAACATTTGAGATTATCTATATAATTATTATATAATTATTGGATATAATTTATATAAAATATTATCATATACATTATATGAAATATAACGACATATACTACATTCATACTTTTATTATCGTGATTACGTAACGTTAGCAGTTGGAGTACAGCTAATCGGTATATAATTATGATGATTATGGGTGTAATGTCATGCTAATCACGATCATGTTGGTATATAGCCTACGTACGACGGGAAGCACTTAAATATAGTCATATAAGCAGTAGAATCCATTATTCTCCCAATGATGATAACAAATATACACAGCGTACCTGGTAAAGGAGATATTAATTATTCATCGTCACAATTATACCGCAAGGCCATAATAATGAAAAATTAATGCTTTCAAGAAACTCATAAAGTTGATATACGTGTGTCAGGGACGTACGCAGGGGGGGGGGGGGGTTTGGGGGTTCAAACACCCCCCCTTTGGTATTTTTATGTATGTAAACCCCCCTAAAAAAAACCTAAAACCCCCCCCCCCTTGGTTTTTTTTTTTTTTTTTATTATTATTAAAAAAAAAAAATATAAAAAAAATTATACCCACGGCTAACCTAAAAAAAAAGAAAGTGTCCGCTTACCCCCCCTCCCCCCCCCCCCCCCCACTGAGCGACTTTTCGGCTGGCGCGATTTTCAAATTTTCGGAGCAAAATATTTAAAACCCCCCGCCCCCCCCCCTTGAAAAAATCCTGCGTACGCCCCTGACGTGTGTAAAGGGACAAATCTATATTGCCCCCCCCCCCCTGGTTCGGTGGGGGCGATTCCTATTTGTCATGTAACAAGATGTTATTGTATTATTTCTCTACCTGTTCGTAGGCTTGGCGAGTGTGCGATGATTTACACAATCAATTGGTATCTGCTCCTTTCATTCTAATAGATATGGAAAAAGAGATCGACAACAAATTCCATTTTTTTCTTCAGTAGTTTAATCGTTTCCAAACCAAATTGTTATAGCTTTGTTTTCTCTCATACATTTGGTTTGTTTGTTTTTACCTGACTGCTAAGAAAACATGTGTATGTATGTAAGTAAGCAGTCAGGTGACTGACGGCTTTTAGTCCCTCTCCGAGGGACATGGTAATGAGGATTAGTGCTTTACCAAAGTGCACTAGGGCATCGACTTGGTTTCGAACCTGAGACCTCCCGGTCACGAGACCACTGCTCTACCACTGAAGCATCGCCTCTCGCTTATACAACATTTGTAGATTTTCGGGCATGTTCTATGTATTTGTTTTTACCCCTCTACAAAATTTCCATCAAAATTTCGATTAAAGTTGTGGAGTAGGTCTACTTGTTAGGTATACAAGTATAAAAAATGACAAGTGTTTTAGTCGTTCATAAATGGACCCTAACTGAACGCTGAAGGGAAATAAATTGAAATTACCAAAACCTAAATGTTATGATTATTTATTAGATATTTACTTCTTTTACTTTCTCTGTGTTGTAAGGGCCATGCAGTACCCAACGTATGAGCTCTGTATATGCTAAATGGCCGCCATTAGCTGGGCGTTTCCTACGCATTCACTCTGTTGCTATGGAAACGGACGTCGGTGAATTTGTTTGTTCTTATTAATGCAGTTTCACTGAGTGCGAGCATGGAACAAGCCATCTCCGCTTGTCTGCCTATACATGACTTGTATAAGCTGCTGCATTGATATGATTAATTCTGTGTATATTTATTGCATAGTCATGTTTCTGACGGTGTGGGTGAAAAGGGGAGGAGGGGGGGGGGGGGGGAGAGGGGAAGGGGGGGGGGGGGGTTCTCCAAGGTTGACATTTTTGTATCCGAACCGCTTAGTATCCATAACATAATCATGAATGATTTTGAATAGTTCTGTGAGCATGGTTGCGAAATCATATTATGCTGAGACTCAGTGCATGTAGATGTGTACATAGTGACATAAAAATACATCGCTATGAAACCGAAATAAAAAGTGGTAGGGAGAAGATAACGGAAGTAAGGGAAAATTACAGACATGATGCATGTATGATGCATGGCAGGCAAAATGTAATCAGGCCTATATATATCATTTAAGGTGGCAGAAAAATGAGTAGAATGGGAGAATAGGGATGCAATTATGTATGATGCATGGTGGCAGGCAAAATGTAATTAGGCCTGTGCATATCATTAAATGTGGCAGACAAATGGATAGAATGGAAGAATAGGGATGCAATTTATATACTCAGAGATGATGGGATGGAGAGACGAGAGAGAATAAAGGGATTATGCAGAGGGTGATGTCGTTATGTATCTCACTGCTTCAGGCATTATTAAACCGTATATATAATTTAGCACAAAGATCTACATGACTGTTATATACAATAGGCTTACGGTTGCATCACGTGAGAGAGGGGAGGATTGGAAGTCCTGAAAAGGACTCTCGATAATCTTTCTTTCTTGAGTCTGTGTAGTCTTGAAAAAGACTATTGGTTATCTTTCTTAGCTCTAAGGAGAATAGCGCCGGTTGGAGAGGATAGGTGACTGTTATGTTCTCTCGATTTGGTGTATCGAAGAAGCATTCATTTCAAGCGTGATCATTTGGTAAGGTTTTATTTCATCCATTTCCATACGTCGTGGACGTTGGCGTGTTTCATATTGGACATGGTGCCATTCGTAAATTCGCTTGCAGAAAGCAGGAATAGGTCATCGGTGTTTCATAAGCGAATCGGGAATCGATCGATAGACGGGCTGGGCTTGTTTAGTGCTAGCAAATAGACAAGAGTCGAAGCAATCATTATTTTGCATCCATTACCTAGGTTGGTTAATGATACCCGATCGGACAAAAATGAATCGTGTCTGCCGTTCTGACTTGAATGATTGACAGGATAAAATAATGAATAAATATACGGACTGACACCAACATGCGTGCTATACTAGATCAGGCATTTGTGAATTTACCTCTGGAAACAGTCATTGTTTGAACAAGGAAGCCCTGTAATGTATGTACATCGTTTCATTCTTTAAAGAGGTGGCATAGGACTTCAGCTTTCCGTTACTTTTCTCTGATGATCGAGGAAAATCCTCATTTTCTCAAGCTTTAAATGACATCTCGTGACACTTCGCAAATTACAGGTAGGTAAATGTAATATGTATATGCTATCTTTAAAAATTCATGTTTATACTTAATCAACCGTACAAGACCTCCATTATTTGGTCGTTCAGAAGATTCCAGTGTTTTGATGATGATGGTGGTGATGATGATGATATAAGATGATGATAATAACATGATGTTGATAATAATGGTAATCTACTAATAATAACAATGATAATAATGATGATAACATTAATGGGTCAAGCTCGCTATCCATAAGGACCGCTATCTATAACACGTGACAAAATGAATAGCGGTCCTTTATGAATAGCGGCCCTTATAAATAGCGAGCAAACCATAGACAATACGCCATTTTCGTAGTGTCACCAAATTTAATGCATAAGTCTTTGTGAAGTGCCTCAATACAAATTATTTCAGTCACCTGATAAGAATAATAGTATTTCAATAGAAAGAATCCAAACTGCATACAATAATTGTTGCCAGGTAGGACAAACATTATGGTTTGACCTACCTAGCAACACTTAATCAGTTTGCATTCTGACTTTTGAAATACTATTATTCTTATCAGGTGAATAAAATTATTTTTATTGAGGCACTTCACAAAGACTTATGCATTAAATTTGGTTACATTACGAAAATGGCCTGGCACCCCTCCCCCCACTGGTAAAAGAAAAGAAGAATTTTTCTCACGAAATAGGCCCCCCAAAAGTTGTGCTCTTACCGTTGATCCTGGTATTCTTTGAACAAGCTATGTATGATTGGTGTATCATCTGATTGTTTATCATGGTTTGCTAGTTACTTAAAAGGTCGTCGTATACCGTGTGTGTCAAAAAAAGTTTGCACCTAGAAAATTGCTAATTATTTTAATAATCATCTATAAATAGCAAATTATTATACATTTTATGAAAGAGTGTTTTATCCCAAATCATTTAGTATCATTTTTGTGTGGTATGTGTTCACGCTTGGATGAACAGGAGACTTTGTTTGCGAGAGTGTAAAAATCGACTTGCGCCAAAGTGATGCCTATACAGTATTATTATGTTGGGATTAGCGGAGTGACAGAGTGAAATGAATGTATGAAATGAAATGCGTCGCATATGCTTTTTGCAGAAGCAAAGACACACACTCACAACACACACGCGCACAAATGTTCATTGATATTTGATATTTGATATGTGTGGCATGATTAATTTTGTTACGGATGTTATTTGGATCTGCAAAAACCGAATTAATACCCAAATCCAATTTTTTTAAATTCAAACATCACATAAGCAACTTTGGCGCAAGTCGATTTTTGCACTCTCGCAAACAATTCCTCCTGTTCATCCAAGCGTGAACACATACCTCACAAAAAATGATACTAAATGATTCGGGGTAAAACACTCTTTCATAAGATGTATACTAATTTACTGTTCATAGATGATTTTAAAAATAATTAGGAATTTTCTAGGTGTAAACTTTTTTTTTTTGACTGACACTGTATATTATGTACTCTTTTAAACTCATCTACATCATCAGAGTCGAATATAGATTTTGGGGTTCCTCAAGGATCTATATTGGGCCCGATTATATTTATAATTTATATTGATGATATTGTAAATCATATATAGAGAAATGCTCTGTTCACTTATTTGCTGATGACACATTAATTTATTTCTCACACAGAAACGTCCTTACTATAGAGTCCTTGGTTAAATTCTGAACTTAATAGAATATTTAATTGGTTGTGTATCTCCAAATTGAGCCTCAATAATATTGTGAGAAAACAGTAAGCATGTTATTTGGCTCACCCAGAATGTTTACTAAATGTAGTAAGCTGAACTTGAATGTAAATGGGATAAATATACGACATGTACAATCTACGAAGTATCTTGGTATGTTGTTAGATCCTAGTTTAAAGTGGAATTTGCATATTGATGACATGTGTTCAAGGTAAGTAATCTCATATACGCTTGTTAGCTCGATGGCGAACTATCTAATATGAAAATTGTATATAATGCCATTATTCTTCCTATTTTTGACTATGGTGATTATATGGAACAGCCTGTGCTAAATATGTCAACTATGTACATAAGTCCTTACAGTCATGTGTCAACGTTGATCCTCCCACACTTAAACTACGGAATTATAGCTTGGGGCAATTGTGCTGACTATCTTTAAAATATAATTTTATTACTCCAGAAAAAAAGCGCCGCGTGTTATAATTTATGTCACTCTGATTTTCGAGCGCACACGGATGCACTTTCTCACACATATAGTATCCTAAAGATAACAGACTTATATATAATCTGGGAATATTCATGCATAATTTAAATAGAAATGAACTACCAAATGTTTTTTATTCGATGTTTACAAAGAATTTCAATATTCATCATTATCCTACTCGGTCTGCCGAACTTTTTCATCTACCAAAAACAAGAACTTTGCTCTTAAATAAATCATTTGTATTTTCAGGCTCAAAACTTTGGAACTTTCTTTCAGATCCAGTTCAAAATAAACCCACATATTAGAGTTTTAGTAGAGGTTAAAAAAGAATCTAATACAAAAATACATGTCTCCTACAGGGTAAACATATTATGTTTATTCTTGGGAACCTACAAAAACAAGCTATGCTTTCCAGTAGGTTCCTGTTTCATTTCATAATTTCGATCTTACTTTGTCAACTATGTTCTTTATTGTGCAAACAATTGTTATATGAAATGAAATAAAATCAATCAATCAATCAATCAATCAATCATATAAAGCATTTTTTATATTATATTATATTTATTCTTGGGAACCTACAAAAACAAGCTATGCTTTCCAGTAGGGTTCCTGTTTCATTTCATAATTTCGATCTTACTTTGTCAACTATGTTCTTTATTGTGCAAACAATTGTTATATGAAATGAAATAAAATCAATCAATCAATCAATCAATCATATAAAGCATTTTTTATATTATATTATATTTATTCTTGGCAACCTACACAAACAAGCTATGCTTTCCAGTAGGGTTCCTGATTCATTTCAAAATTTCGATCTTACTTTGTCAACTATGTTCTTTATTGTGCAAACAATTGTTATATGAAATGAAATAAAATCAATCAATCAATCAATCAATCAATCAATCATATAAAGCATTTTTTATATTATATTATATTTATTCTTGGGAACCTACAAAAACAAGCTATGCTTTCCAGTAGGGTTCCTGTTTCATTTCAAAATTTCGATCTTACTTTGTCAACTATGTTCTTTATTGTGCAAACAATTGTTATATGAAATGAAATAAAATCAATCAATCAATCAATCAATCAATCATATAAAGCATTTTTTATATTATATTATATTTATTCTTGGGAACCTACAAAAACAAGCTATGCTTTCAGTAGGGTTCCTGTTTCATTTCAAAATTTCGATCTTACTTTGTCAACTATGTTCTTTATTGTGCAAATAATTGTTATATGAAATGAAATAAAATCAATCAATCAATCACTCACAGGGCGGATCTAGCTTTTTGCTAAGGGGGAGGTTTGACCAAAATAATGACGATGCGGAGCATCGTCCACGAGCCGCGAAGCGGCGATCCGATTTTTTGGGGGGTGTTTATTTGAACCCCGTAAGTGATGTTTTCCTGGCATCTATTAACACAATGGAGACCATAAAAAGCAGTGCATGATAACGTCTTTTTAAATCAAGTAACAGTTTAATACACAGTTATATCCAGAGTTATCATGTGTTTGGTTAAGTTACCAGATGAGTTGAATATCTTCTCACAATATTTGCACTTGAAAGGGTTTCTCTCCAGCGTGCGTTCTTTTTTTTTTTCCTTTTTTTTTTTTTTTTTTTTGGCCCGCCCAAGGGGGGGGGGTTTAAACCCCCTAAACCCCCCCCCCCCGTAGATCCGCGCCTGACTCAATCATATGAAGCATTTTTTTATATTATATTATATTTATTCTTGGGAACCTACAAAAACAAGCTATGCTTTCCAGTAGGGTTCCTGTTTCATTTCATGAGTTCGATCTTACTTTGTCAACTATGTTCTTTTTTGTGCAAACAATTGTTATATGAAATGAAATAAAATCAATCAATCAATCATATAAAGCATTTTTTTCAATACTGTATCCGCCTTACTAATATTGCATTGTATTATGTTCTTGTTTCATTTCA
>JAVYIG010014278.1:0-42458 GCA_035222895.1 Strongylocentrotus droebachiensis
ATTCGTAGGTATAGCCCAGTAATGAGGAGAAATGGTAAAGCAAATCTCAGGATGAATACGAATGCGCCTGCCGTTTTGATTCGAGAATAATTCGTTCTTGGCAAGCCCGAATCTGATAGTTCGCCACTTGGGGCTATGAAATCCCAGACACAAGTTATCGAGATCCATATTCCAAAGGATAGGATCCACGTAAAGATGTTCACAATGGTAGCCTTGTGGATACTTTTCCTTTGGAAATGTTTGATAGGATAGAACGTGGCTATGTAACGATCAATGCAAATGACGACTACACCGCACACAGATACACTGAGAATAGAGTTCTGAAATCCTATAAACAAGATACCAAACACCTGGCCAAAGTTCCAACCATCATAGAGATTGACAGTCGCCCGGAGAGGCATACAGACTAGGCCAACGACGAAGTCTGCAATGGTTATGTTCAAGATATACGAATTGGTATAAGTCCGTAGTTTCTTCTCAACGTAGAACGCTGCTAGGATAAGAGCATTTGTAAAGACAGTCAAAGCAGACACCAGCGATAAAAGGACGAATGTCACACTGATTTTTGGTTCGTGTCTGTTTTTAGTATTATAGTCCGACAAATTTTCAGAGGTTACGAACGTTCCATTGGTAAGAGAGAAGTTGTTGAGTATCTCCATTATGGCAAGGAAAACCCTGATTCATCCTTCAGAAGCATTACCAGAATATTACGTCAAATGCGAAACGAGACATGCACAAATCAACAATACAATACTGTGTACAAGGGCATGGATCTTTGTCCTTTGGGTGTAGGGCGACGAGGAGAGTTAAGCTAAGGTCACTGTTCCGTCAAATTTGTCTTGTGGAGGTTCATCAAATGCATCCATATCATTTTCTTGAATATTAGAACATTTATTATTTTTCCGCCCACGTGTAATTATTTCCTTTCCTTCCAAATGTTCTTTCTTCAAATGAGAAGTGATACGCTTACTATAGACAGATTTCACCCGGATGTAAATGCGCAAGTAAAACCTAGTTATGAGTAGAAATGGTAAAACAAATCTTAGGACGAACACAAGCACAGTTTTAGTTTAAAATGATGTTGTAAAATGTACCAGTTTGTTAAGTTTCGTAGTGACTTCTCAACGTAGAAGGCTACCAGGACAAGTGCGTTTGCGAAGACAGTTTGACCAGACAGAAGCAGTAAGGTGAGGAACACCACAGTGAACTGGGGATCCTGAATGTCATGCACCATGCTTCCCGACAAATTGTTAGAAGTATTCAATGTTACATCCAGACAAACTGAGGTTTCCATCAATCTCCATAATATCGTGAAGAAGTTCGATACTTTGACTGTTCAGTTTATAAAAAAAGAAAGTTAGCACAACTGTTGTTAAAATTCACTTGAAGTTTCAGGTGTTCTAGAAAACGAATCAAAGATAGCGAATGTTTATGAATATATACCACACTCTAAAAGATGAAGCGATCAACATTTGATAGGATCGCGGAGTGAAAGCGTTTTCGCAATACTGCTATGTCAAATGCATTGAATCAACTTCACACTCAGGCACGGTCAGTGCTTGCTCGGCCCTTTTATAAGGGTGTATGGTTATTTAATGTGATGCACTTCAATTAAGAGAACGTCCATTATCAACGGTTAAACGTGTTTGAAGTTTAATTCCTGCACGTAACGCAGGGATTAAATCGATTATAAGCTCAACCGTCAAATATTTATTATCAATTACGGTAAATATAAGATGAGATATTTCGCTTATCTAGCTAACTTTTTTTTCTCCCAAAGTGCATTTCTAATTTCAAAGATGCGTTGTCTCCATTCATCAGCAGGGCGCTTTAGCAAACACGACGAAAGCAAAGACGACGGAAGAATTAACTCAACCAAGATCAATTAATTATGCAGTTCGAATTCTGTCTATTGAAATACTATTATTCTTATTCTGGTTCTGGTTCTGGATTTTACTCCGACAAAGCGGGATCCCGCATCGCGTCAGAGGGTTGACCTGGGGGTTGACCTGGTGGAGTTATTTCCGATTGGTGTTTGTGAAAAAATCGCAGAGCCTTTTCTTAAAAATGTCTATGTTTGGGGCGTCTAGGATGTCATGAGGCAGGTCGTTCCAATATTTAACAGTCCATGGGAAAAAGCTATTTGAGTAAATTGTTGTGTTGGTTCTAGGTCTCTGGAAGGATGATGGGTGTGTGCGTCTAAGTTGGCGAGATGGTCTGGTTAAGTAGGGGTTCCAGTCAACGTCTACGAGGTTTGCGTTGATTTTATACATCATATTGAGTCGGGCAATCTTTCGTCTGGTCTCGAGGTCAGTCCACTGGAGAGAGGTTATCATGGCTGTCACGCTGGATTCTCTTGAGTAGTCGGCGAGGCACATTCTTGCAGCAGCTCTTTGGACCATGTCAAGCTGATGTTTTTCCTTTGTGTGCTAGGGTACCATGCAGTCGTGCCGTACTCTAGTTTGGGTTGTACAAGTGATAGATAAAGTCGTGATTTGACGTCAACAGTACATGCTTTGAAGTTCCGTCGGATGACTCCCAGTACCTTCTTAGAGCTCTTGGTGATGTTGTTAATGTGAGAGTTCCATTTTAGATCGCTGCTGAAGGTGATGCCCAAGTAGGGGTGGCTAGAAGTCACCTGTAGAGAGTTGTTACATAGTTTATAGGGGGTAATGTTTGGAGATTTCTTTGATGTGAAATGCATGGTAAAGCATTTGTCCGTGTTAAAAGCCATCTGCCAGTCGGAGCCCCATTTGGAGAGGGCGTCGAGATCCTTTTGAAGAGTTTGGGGGTCCATTTCCGAATTTATTTCCCGGTAGATTAATGCATCGTCAGCGAATAAACGTACCTTGGTACCTTTGGAGATACAGTCAGGCATGTTGTTAATGTAGATTAAGAAGCACAGAGGGCCGATGACAGTACCCTGGTGGACACTTGATGTAACCTCTGCGGCTGAAGACAGTTTCCCATCAAGTGTTACTCGTTGTTTTCTTTGTGTTAGAAAGGTTTTAATCCAGCCAAGTTCTTTTCCTCTTATCCCGTAGTGGTGGAGCTTCTTAAGTAGTCGTGTATGCGGGACGCGATCAAACGCTTTTGAGAAGTCCAATAGAACAGCATCGACTTGCTTATTTATATCAAAGTATTTTGCGATGTCGCTGATTGTAGATACTAGTTGAGTATCACACCCCCTTCTTTTACGAAAGCCGTGTTGAGAGTCCACAAGAATATCAAGTCGATCTAGATGTGACATGATATTACTAGTAAGGATATGTTCAAAAATCTTACAGCAGATTGAGGTTAGTGCGATCGGTCTATAGTTGCCGGGTGAGTTTTTGTTGCCCTTTTTGAAGATAGGTGTGATGTGGGACATAAGCCAGTCAGACGGTAGATCACCTGAGTTAAGGCTTTGGTTAAAGATTGCTGATAAAATGGGAGCCAGCTCCTTGGCACACTCTTTGAGGAATCTGGCTGGCAATTGATCAGGTCCAGATGCTTTATTGGGTTTTAAGTCGGACAGAAGCTTTTTCACACCTTCTGGTGTGATTGTGATGGAAGGCATTTCCGGATGGGGATCTCCAGACATATCAGGGATATTTTCAAGGTCCTCTTGTGTATAGACTGATTTGAAGTAGCTATTCAAAATTTCAGCTTTTTCTTGGCTGTCGTCAGTTGTATTCCCGTCGTTGGTCGACAATGGAGGGACACCTCCGTTGTCAATACGTTTTGATTTAACAATTTTCCAAAATTGTTTGGTGTTTTGGTGCAAGTTTCCAGACATAGTGTTTTTAATATAGTCGCCTTGAGCATGTCGAAGCTCTTTTTTGTAGTTAGTTCTGTGGGCTTTGAAGGCTAGTTCGTCGCTTTCAAGTTGGGTCCTTTTTTGTTTGTTATACAGTTTCTGAAGTTTGCGTCTCATTCGTCTAATCCTGCCATTGAACCAGGGTAAGTTGTGTCTGCTTGAAGTCATCTTTGTGGGATATGCTTGTTCATCAAAGTCGTAATGTGCTCAGTGAGGTTAATCCAATTTTCTTGAACAGATTTTTGGTTTAAGTTATCAATCGTGGTTTTCCAAAAGGAAGCTAAGCTTTCACGCACAGATATAAAATCTCCTTTTGTGTACTGGAAGATCTTTCGCTTCGGTGGGAGCTTTCTACGTGGTTTTACATCACATAAGATTTCAACTACTTCATGATCACCCAACTTTGGTAGAGTTCTCACATGAGTCACAAGAGTGGGGTTGGTAGTAAAGAATAAGTCCAAGGTCGCGACGTGTGGGGATTTTGACCGTCTGAGTAAGGTGAAATTTGGTGCTGATGTCCAAAAGAAGATGACACTGGGTAGAAATATTGCTACCAGGTGTGACTGTGATGTTCTTCCAGTCAATATCTCTCATGTTGAAATCACCTCCTAACCAAACAGAACAGTTACTGCCGTAGTTGGAGTGAAGTTTGGAGATTGACCTGTCGAGCTCATCAAGTGATTCTGTGGAGGAGTTCGGATTATAGTATGCACCGACGTATCTAACCGCGTTTTTTCCTAGGTCAAGTTTGATCCAGAATAATTCGGCGTTAACTGAGAGTTCGTCTACGATCTGAGCAGTCATGTTTTTGACTGCGATCATAACTCCGCCATAACCATCAGCGCGATCTTTACGGAAGATTTGGTAGTGATCAGGAAAAATTTCACAGTTCTTTATATCTGCATTTAGCCACGTCTCAGTACATATCAAAATATCGGGTTGTTCAGCTTCCAGTAGAACTTGAAATTCTTCAACTTTGCTTTTGATGCTTTGGAAGTTGATGTTAAGTATCTTCAGGCCAGATCTTTTTTGGTTTTGGTCACGTTGTTGTTGGGGCCTGGTGTCGTTGTCACATGTCAGTGGTCTACTCTGTGTTGGTTTCTTTTTAGAAGAAATTGTTTTAGGTGTTTCGCTGTCGTCAACTTCAGTATTATCCGAAGTATTGAGAGATGAGTCGTCTATGTTAGAGTTCACAGTGACGCAGGCAGGGCATAGCCATGCAAAGTCACCTATTTCAGTGAGTTTAGTATACTCCTCGTTACTGATGTCGCTACAAATGGTGTGGGTCCACCTACCACAGCCGTCGCAGCTTAGCGCCCGTTGGTTGTCACGAACCTCTTTATCGCACTGGGTGCAGGGAAATTTTATTTTATTTGCAGAATTTCTAGATCTAGTTCTAGACTTCCTAGTCGAAGGCCCTGGGTGGGGGTGCACGTCACCACAAAGACCCAAAAGTGAAAGTAAATTGGCAGCAGTAGTTGAGTTACTTATTAGGTGAATGAAATAATTTGTATTGAGGCGCTTCACAAAGGCTTATTCATTTGGTAAAATAATTCACGGGGGAGGGGGGTATGTGCCCCCCAAAAAATTCCAAGATCGGTTGAACTTTTTAGACCCCTCCCCAAGACGTCGATCAATTACATGTATGTGCCCCCCCCCCCCCAAAAAAAAAAAAAAAAAAAAAAAACATCAAGCTCTGGCTACGGCCCTGGTTACATTACGAAAATGGCCTATTGTACAGCAATACAGCTCTTCCGTCGTTTTTAGGGAACAAACGCACGAGTATGGCCGAAATCTGTCGTGAAAAATTAATAAGACAGAGAAAGTGTTGGCTCGCGAATGCGCAGATTATTTGTCTTTACCTTCCGTCGTGTCTGCTAAGGCGCCCTAGTGTCAAGTTAAAACCTTTGACATCATTTGACGGATGGGTGAGTAACTTTGATTATTGGAAATGTATGGCATTGGCGGTAGATGCCTTGTTTTCATGGATGTTCAGCTACTCCTAGGGTAGGTTTGGAAGGCGGGAGATGCAAAGGCCAATCATAGACTGACGGAGGGATGTGTAAATTATCCCCCCCCCAAAAAAAAAAAAAAAAAAAAAAAAATCGAAAAAAAAAATCGAAAAAAAGAGAGGAAAAAAAAAAAAAAAAAAATATTACTCACCAGTGGTAAATATTTCGCAGGTACATAAGATAGATACCCAGTCCTCCAACCCCAAGCACTGAGCTCTATTTAGATTGAGGAAAGTCTCATATGATTTGTGAATATATCGAAGTTTTAATGGCTTAGAGAGTAGATTCATGATATATGTTTATTTTGCAAACGAGTATTATTTTTGTAACTGTTCTGTATAAATTTTATAAACGATGTAAATATGTTCATTCAGGGCCCCATGGAAGACCACTACTTGTTGGTGAATGGGCTACCCTGTCAAAAGATTAGAAATAAATAAATAAATTAATGGGGCTAATTAGATACTTTGCTAAATGGCATTTTCTGATTTGGCGGGATTTTTCTATAACGAGGCCGAAGACTACAAGCGCCTATCATCAATAATACAGTCCAAATATCCGCTGCAGGAATGAAAAAAAGTTCGCATGGCACTGGGTATCATGACGATTATACACCATTATTATGTTTATCCACAAACTGACAAGTTCTGTTTTATTGGTATTAAATGTCAGTCATGCACTCACCGGCGGTCGTGTCGATAAACCAATTGTTAGCTTACATTCGCGAGATACAAACAAAAATATTATGGATCAGGATAAATTTGAGGCTGTGGGAAAGCAAGGATATCTTCGCTGTGGATGGGGTGGGGTTGGTCTTCTCTGTGGGAGGGGGCAGGCATCACGATAGGGTGTCGGAAGGAGGGAGGCCTGGCATTATGACAATGATTTTGCAAAAAAATATGTCAGCCTTTCCTATTGCATATTGATCAAAGAAAAGCCACGTTGTAAAATTTATATCTAAAAAAAAGGAATGAAATTGGAATGAATTGCATTACAGATATATAAGGATGAAGAATTCGGGCATCTTGCTGCCGAATGTAAGGATGTTCTACCCTCACTGCACGAGTATGAATATATTTCGGGCATTGCGGTCTATGAAACCAACATATTGCAATACATTTGCAACCGAGCAAAGCATCTGAGGAATAAATGACACTTTTATCGGGTGAAAATGTTAATTGGTCATCAAAGTATTCTATACAACATAATAAATGTAAGATCGATGGTTGCTCGACTATCGGATGGGGAGTGGACAAACTACCCGCCCCATTATATCTGTCATCACTATCATCATCATCATAATCATCATTATCAAGGTCATCATCATAATAATCAACATTGTAATCATCACCATCATCATCATTATAATCATCAAGATGATCGTGATCATCATAATCATCATCATAATCACACCATCACTATCGTAAAAATCATCATCTTAATAATAATCAATACCATGTGTATCATGATCATCATCATGAACATCACCATCGTCGACCATCAAGATCATCTACATGATGCGCTGATCAGTCGTGTAATAGTAATTAAACTTTTGAAAATTTTCCCAGGTCTATGTTATCTGATTTTACTGTTAATCACCGGCTGAATTTCAGAACTTCTTACTTAATAGTTACCAGATTGCGCTGGCGGCACGTACTTTTATATTAGGGTAAGTGCATTTGTGAAGACCATTAGGCAACAAAGAATCAGTAAAAGGAGAAAAGATATACTGAACTTTATAGGTTCATGAATATCTTGCATTTTGTCAAACGATAAGTTATATGAAATTTTCAATACGCCATCTGCCATGTCGGTTAAAGTGAAATTGCCATTAAACTTTACACCAACAGAACTTTGTTATTCCAGGTTCATTTCTCCTGATTGAGGTGTCATATGATTTTTTTCTTTCAAATTCAGATGCCACTCTAAAAATGACTTTTTACTTTCTTCTCTTCAAATTGTTTTTCAATCACTCATGCGTAGAATATGCATCATATGAGTTGCATCAAATGAAAGAGGAGGATCTAAGCTTAATTAATTATAATCATGATTAAGTTATGATAAAACGTCGATAATTCTCTGTTTCGTTTTTTCTGGAATGCACTGTATGACACAAAAAAGGAAAATAGAAATTGGGGTAAACGATGAATAGTTTCTCTATCATTTTTATCGATACGTACTTTAGCTAAAATAAACTAACCCCTGATGAATAAAGGTCATAGGCCAACATGACCGAACGGAAGAATCGAAGGAGATATTATCTATTGTCTCACATATGAATTTAATGAGTTTAGCTGTTCATGTATGTAGTCTAATAATAATTCAGTCGTGTATTATTTAAATGAATTTAGTACTTTATTGTATAATATTCATCCACTACTTTGTAACACTATCATGGCTATAATATTTTAGTTATAGACACACAGCATAAGTCGTTGTTGCGGTTCATGAAATTATCGGCACCGGTGTTTTGTGAGCTTATTCAATACATCGATCTGCATGTTCTGCAACATAAAATCTTCGCGACGGTGTCTCGGATGAGAGGCTGGGCTATCGCATATGCCAAAGGATTGACCAAGCTGTTGCTGTAAGAAATCCAACGAGTTACCTCCCGTAGATTCACGTCACCGCTGATAGCATTGTATAAATCAGTAGAAATAGAATAGACCATGACCACTCCGGCATTCGGCAACCAGGTCACAACGAAAGCAAGCGTGATGAAGGTTAAAGTCCGCATTGCTTTTCGGCTCTCTGTAGTAGATTTTCTCTTAGATCTCTTAGACATGGTATTTCTAAATATTCCCACCCTGTTTTCAATTGCCTCCACTGAGTGGTCTTCGCTTTTGCTCTTCGATCGAGTCTCTACTAAACCTGAATCATTGTTCCGAAGGCGATCGTTTTCCTTTGCCCTTTCAGATGATTTTGTAAAGCTTAATGAAACGCTTGATATTACAACTGCTTCTTCAGTATTAACGAACATGGTATTTCGGTCACATTTGTCTTGTGGAGGGTCATCAAATGCATTCATGTCATTTTCTTGAATATTAGGGCGTCTATTGTTTTTCCGCAAATGTGTAATTTTTCCATGTCCTTCCAAACGTTCTTTCTTCAAATGAGAATTAATACGCTTACTAAAGACAGATTTCACCCGGAAGTAAATGCGCAAGTAAAACCCAGTTATGAGTAAAAATGGTAAAACAAATCTTAGGATGAACACAAGGACGCTTGCCGCTTTAGTTTGAGTGTACTTTGGTGTTAAGAACCCCGAAACTGATTTGGTTTCATTCGAATTGATGAGCGTCCACGCACAGGTTACCATCATCCATATTCCAAACGATAAGATCCATGTCAAGATGTTTACCAATGTTGCCTTGTTGATGCTTCTTCTTTGGAAATGCTTAATGGGATAGAACGTGGCTATATAACGATCCATGCAAATGACTACCACACCACATACAGAAACACTGAGAATGGAGTTCTGAAGTCCAACAAACAAAATACTTGACACTTCACCGAAGTGCCATCCGTTGTAGAGATGAACCGTCGCACGAAAAGGCATGCAGGCGAGTCCCACAACGAGGTCAGCAATGGTGATGTTTAAAATGTACCAGTTTGTGTAAGTTCGTAGTGACTTCTCGACGTAAAAGGCTGCAAGGATAAGTGCGTTTGCGGAGACAGTTAGACCAGACAGAAGCAGTAAGATAAAGAACACCGCAGTGAACTGGGGATCCTGAATGCCATGCACCAAGCATTCCGACAAATTGTCTGCAGCATGTAATGTTTCATCCTGAAAACTAAGGCTTCCATCAATCTCCATAATAACGTGAAGAAGTTCGAAACTTTGACTTCTGTGCAGTATCCCCCAAAAGAAAGATAGCAAAACTGTTAGTTAAAATTTACTCGTAGTGTCAGGTGTTCTAGAAACTGAATCATGGAGAGCGAATGTTTATGAATATATACCACACTCTAAAAGGTGAAGTAGAGGAAAGTTCTTTAGTCTCGCAGTTACCTTTCATGTTGACGTCATAGTAATGAATATGTATAAGCAGTCGAAAGCAAAATATCTAGTCTTGGATCAAGCTGGAACATGAGCAGGTAAGAAAGAGTGCGTGACCGTGTCCGTATGCGGGCGCCTACTCTGGCATAATAAGCCGGATTTAAGCTTGCGAGGGGGTTTGGGATCAATCCCTCCCAACACGCGCCAAATTTCTGTCCCCCCTCTCTCTCTCTCTATCTCTCTCTTTGTCTTTCTTTCCGTCTGTATGTGTGTCTCTCTCTCTGTCCCCCTCTCTCTGTCTCTCCCTATCTCTCTCTGTCTGTCTCTCTCTATCTCCTTCTCTCACTCTATGCCCCCACTTTCTCTCTCTGTTTAAGATTTCAGTGGTCACAAATTATTCAGATAAGAGATTTGATGAAATGACTGTCATTTCAATGACTTACATAAAACAATACAAAGACCACTGATAATGAAAAGTACAAAACAAATATATTCAATATTGTAATTGTAAAGAAAGATGACATAAATATTGATAATACACATTCTATAAATAGATTAGAAGAATTAGAATATAAGGAAACTGAATTCCTTTAATAATGATGGTATTCGGTAAGGAATGCAAATGAAGTGAAAGCTATATTCTAATTGTAACTGAAGCTTCCCCCAAAATCCTATGATATAGTACATAAATTATTTAGTTTGACACCCCCCCCCCCCCCATAGTACCTGCTGCCCCTAAGATGCACAACACTATAACATCTGCAAAGACTTATGGTTTCGTCAAGGAAAATATATATATTTATTCATAATGTATTAAAATAAAAATAACTAAAAGAGAGATTAGGCACCCAAGTAACAAATGCACTCTAATAGACTACTATTTTGTATTATATAGCTCACTTAAGAAATCCAGACACCTGATTGGTCGAAATTGGAGTCGTGATTTTAGCCATTCCCGTAAAGAAACGAAAAATGCCAATACCGGTTAATAGTCCAAGAGTGAGATCCCTCAAAATCCTGGTTACTTTGAAAATAGTAAAATTTTGCTGCGATATCAATTGGTTTACGTGTAAAAATTTCCTTTGTGCGAGCGCGGACACCACACAATGCTTTTTGTCTGCGATTCCCAAATGATCGAAACTTTCGGTCTTTTTTCTAGCAAAGATAAACAGACAGTTTCTCAGATTTTCCGTGATGTTTTAACCAATCTTTACTCAATAAAAGGATAAGGTAAGACTTCTTGGTAGATTTTTGTTCAATCCGGCATATAAAAGACATATCGACTGCTTTAATATTCGAGGTCTGGCTGATTTATAGGCTCTCGAGAACTTCACATCTTGCCATGACCCCTCTAACCTATCCATCCTATAGCGGTGCATTTTAATATTTGAATATATGAATATTTTCGCTGGTACGGTGTGGTGGAGATCACAAAATAAATCGTATGTCGCAATGATTATGGACAAGTTACGACCTGGGTAGTCATTTGTTTACGGTAAAACTCCCGATTTTCTCGCAATGTCATTTATTTAAAATAAACATAGCCTTGTACTTGTAATTCTTTTAATGAAATCTCATTATTTGATAAATTATCGCATCAGATTCTTTTTGCGTCCGTATCATCAATATTTATGACTAGCGCATGACGTAAAAGTTCCTATTGAGCCAATTGAATGCAGCGATAGGATGGCTAGGTTAGGTTATACAAAAAAGACGCGCGCCGCCCACCTAGGCGCGCCTCTGGGTCATGGCAAGATGTGCGCGCGTTCTCCTGAGCCTGTAAAACAGCCAGGGGGGCGTTTCATGAAACAATTAGTCGTTGATTTTCACCGACTAATATCATGTTCACCGACAATTCTTTTGTCACCAACTATTTTCCAGGCCTGTGATTGGTCAAATTTAGTCAGCGCTGACTAAATTGTTGGTGAACATGATATTAGTCGGTGAAAACCACCGACTAATAGTTTCATGAAACGCCCCCACCTCAGGTCTCTCGAAGCAGTCGATATCTCTATACTAATGACGATCTATGGCACTACCCAGGGCGTAGATGTCTAGGAGGATTTAGAAAAAAAGTTAGAGTAGAAAGGGTCCCGGAAGCAAGAGGTAGTGTTAGTAATTAATAAAGGTATTCATCAGGTTCACTAAAGCCACGAATATCAAATTTGGTTGCCGAATTTGACAAGCCTTTAATATTTAAGACATACCAATACATTTTCTTGTCATATGCATTCATATTCATTGCATGACGTTATGAGGAAAGCAACCTCCTGAAGACATACTGAGTGAGGACATGATTATGTTGGAAAATAAAATTGAGAGTACATATAACTTTATTAGCAAATTATTTTGCTTGCATTAAATCATACAAACTCAAGTTAAACTAAATGAAAGTAGTTTTCTATGTCATCTATTATCATCAAACTCCAGAAACTTGTATTTTTGACACAAGATGCATTATCGTTGATACTTAGCTTCAAACCCCTATAGGTAGCGTTTGTAGAATATTCTTTTAGTAACTCTAACAGAATGCTAAAATGAACCAATTGTGCCACCTTCCTTGGGTAGTCTGTTTTAACGACAAAGTGTAGCCTTATTTAAATGTTGTGTTTAAACTTGTTTACATGCATTCAATATTTGTTTGTAAACCTCTCATATCCTCACCAAGCCATGTCCAAATAATTGTGGGTCTGTCTTATTACTGCGCTTTGCCGCTAAGTTCTCAGGTCATGTGAATTTTATTCTTTAGAAAGTCCTTCGAGGCATTAGTGTTGTTCCTTTGTGTGAAGATTCTTGAAAGGCATCAGTATGTAAACCGTCATTTCCCTTTCAGGAAATTTCTCCAATTTGGTAGTACTCACTTCGTTTTAGGCATAGTTATTAGGGCCAATGTATTCATTTATTTATTAATTTATTCATATATTGCAACCAAGAAGGTTGATGAACGTGAATACTTTAAAATACCTGAATAACTGTACGGATTAAACGTATTCCATTCTTATTTCCTGATATACAACACTTGTAGTTTGTAAAGTGTGTATTTTTGTGCAAATAAATTATTGATGAGATGTGACCCCTACTGCAACCCTGTCTGGATCTGTCACTGTTAAAGCGGTAGAATAAAGAGTACACAGAGATAGGCCATAGTTGTAATGGGTAATGATTTATATGATTATGAAAAACACATAGGCCTAGTTTAAAAAATATTTGTTTTGGCATTTTATGGCATAACTTTCTGCAATGAAAAAAGAAGAAGAAGAATTGTCTAATTGATCATTGCATGAACTATTAACTGCTGCGACTGCTGCTACTTTATTTCCACTACTTCTAATAATAATACTATAATTATAATAACGTTTTATTTACCCAGGGTAGCCACTTCAGTTATCAAACTGCTCTTCCAGCGGGCCCTGCATAACATAATATTACTACTATATTATTACTACCCTAATTTTAGGGACCCCCCCCCTTAGCTAAAAGCTAGATCCGCCCCTGATCCTATTATATCGATGGACTTACCCTGGCATTGGCGGCAACTTGAACAAAGACTAAGTGCTCGGCGTGCGCTTTGTTATACATATTAATTTCTATGAAGCCAAATTGAAAGGTAACTGCGACACTTAGGAACTATTCTCTACTAAAAGATGAAGCAATCGATATTTAATAGGATCGCGAAGGATGACTTTTGTATGAAGGCCCACAAGTTTTCATGGAATGCATCTTCAAAAGAACCCCCTTTGCAGCCTTTTTCTGTGGTTGATTTTTGCCTGAACACTTAACACTAGTTAATTGTGCTGTACAAATAGGTGAATGTTTCCTGCATTATCGCGTTTTGAATAACAGACTTTTTGATTGATCTCAATAGCATAGACTTGATCCCTATATGCTCTATATTCGTATGACGATAGAGGGGAAATGGGTTACACTTTCCATGTTTCCGTACTAGACTCTAAGATCATTTATTCGACAGACTCATCGCCACTTAACTAGTTTTCTGTTATTATCTTGGACTCAATATAAAAACCACCCTGTTCAGCAGGCCATGGGTTAAGCGAAAAGAAGAAAAAAAATGGAAGAAAACTTACTCATAAAACAGAAATATACAAAGAATGGTAGAATGTTGGAAAGAAAGCGCAAAGAAAGATTCTTTTATCAAGGATATCTTGGCTGTGGGTTGGGGTTAGCGCTTCTCTATGGGAGGGGTGTGGAAAGGGGGGGGGGGGGAGGCATCGAGATAGGGTGGCGGAAGGAGAGAGGCATGGCATTGTGACAATGTTTTTGCCAACATTATGTCAGCCTTTCCTATTGCATGTTGATTGAAGAAACGCCTCGTCGTGATTGTTTTTGTTTTTTGGAAATTCATTATAAATATAAAAATGGAAAATGTTGGCATCTTGCTGCCGAATATAAGGTTGTTCTACCCCTCACTGCACGAGTATGAAGATATTCGGGCATTTCGGTCCCTGAAAGCAACATATTTCTAAACATTTGCAACCGAGCAAAGCATGTGAGGAATAAATGACACTTTTATCGGGTGCATTTTCTTTAATTTCGTCATCAAAGTATTCAAAACAAGATAAACAAATGCAAGATAGATGGTTGCTCGACTATCAGGTGGGAGTGGACAAGCTACCCGCCTCATATATCCGTCAACATCATCATCATCATCATTGTCATCCTCACTATCATTATCATCATAATCACTATCATTATTATAAGATGGGTAGAAGAATCCCTGCAATCTGATTGGTCAATTACCATGTAATTATTTTTACTGGATGCACGCGATATCGGTGATCGATACCCCCGATATCCTTTTTTTGTAATAATTTTTTTTTAAATGTTTTTTTGATAATTTTTTTTTTGGTGATAATTATTTGTTTTTCGTGTTTTTTGAAAAGTATAATGGCCCGTATTCTGAAATCGTGTCTAACTCCTGTTTAACTAAACAGTTGTCTAAGTCCTGTCTAAGTCCCGTCTAACTTTAGACACGAAGTCGTGTCTAACTTTTTTCGTATTCTGAAGTTGTGTTTACATAAAGTTAAACACGAAGTCCTGTCTAAGTCCTGTTTAACTTTAGACAACTGCGAGGGGTTGTTTAAGTCCTGTTTAAGGGCGCGATTCTGCTGCTTTTCAACGCCTACGGTACACCCTACTTGCTGACCCCGAACTTGCTGGGGAGCGATGGTACGTGCATCCTCTAAAATTTCAAATACATTTTGCTGGAATTTTTCTCGTGTAGCCTGATTTTTTTTCACGATAATATTAACTATTCTTATCTAATAGTGACATCTTGGAAATTCCATAATCTATAATAAACTAACCATTCTGTTGGAGAAGTTTCTTTGCTGGTTCTTCCGAGCACTGAGGCACTGATAAGTGATATTATTAGTGCGTTTGTGTACAGTGTACGTGTAGTACACGTACACGTACGTCACACAGTGCAGTATATGCATACAGTCTAGTCATTACGTCACGATCACATCACCATGGTACCAGCACGCGCACAGCTAGCTGTGCGCGTTAATTTATTTATCCGGTGCGCGCACGCATGCGCATTGGGTCTATCGTCAGAATTAAGCCTACTGGGCATGCGCAGAAGTCGTGACTAAAAGTTAAACACGACTTGCGCAGAACTTAAACAGTTGTTTAGTTAAACACCTCTTATGGTAGGTTCCCACTGCCGATCAAACCAACCCGACCAAGCCCGATCAAGCTATTTTGGCCTGGTCGGGCTCGGTCGGCAAGGGCGATCGGGGTCGGTCTACCTTGATCGGGGTCGGTCTTCCTTGATCGGTATCGATCTGGCTTCCTACACGACAATCTTTGGCATGTCAACAAATATCGTGTAGGGGTCGAGAAGGCAAGCGATCGTACAGCGATCGTGTATTGGTCGAGTAGAGGTCGAGCTAATCGGGAATCGATCGTATAGAGGTCTAGTTTGGTCGGGTTGGATTTTTTCCGTCGATCACTACCCGATCATCTCGATTTATACACAACTTCTACACGATTGGTTCCCGATCAACTCGATCAACAACTCAACCGCTTCACAATCGGAAGATGTCTGCCCTAATCAGTTACTCGACCGAACTCGCTCACTTCTCGACTGCTTCTCGATCACTTCTCGACCGCACTCGATCTTTCCGATCGCAACTCAACCAAGGACACTTTTACGTGCTGATCTAATCACATTTTCTTCGTACCGGCAGAGGCGGCCCTCCCAGGGGGGGGGGGGGGGGGAAGGGGGGCACAGTGCCCCCCCCCCACTTTTTCAATCACCCGAAAAGTGCCCCTTTAAATTTTTAAGAAGTGCCCCTTTTTACATAGGACTAGTGCTCCTTTTACTTCGACAAGCGCCCCTTCCCCTTTTCAACTCTGCTAAGTGCCCTTTTTATTTGGACACGTGCCCCTTTTCCTTCGACAAGTTCCCATTTTCCTTTGAAATAAGTGTCCATTTTAATCTCTAGTAAGTGCCCTAGTAAGGTACGAGAAGTGCCTCGTTTCGCTTTTGTTAAGTGCCCCCTTCACCTCTGATAATTGTCATATTTAAATCTGAGAGATACGTGCCTCTTTTACTTTGACAAGTGCCCCTTTTCCTTGGTAAGAAATGCCCCTTCCCCTTTTAATAACTCATCCCATTTTAACTCGGATAAGCGCACCTTATATTTTCACATGTGCCCTTTTCCCCTTCTAATAAGTGCCCCTTTTCCTAATAATAAGTGCCCCATTAAAAAATAGCCCCTTCCCCTTCTCATAAGTGCCCCTTCTCTGGTAAATGACCCTTTTCAGGTACGAGAAGTTACTCCTTTTCACTTCAGATAAGTGCCCCCTTCGCCTCCGATAAATGCCCTTTTAAAATCTGATTGGTGCTCATTTTCTTTTAACTAATGCTCATTTTCCTTTATTACAAGTGCCTCTTTTTCATTCACATAAGTGCCCATTTTAATATCTGGTCATTGCCCCTTTTCAGGTGCGATAAGTGCCTCTCTTCACCTGTGATAGTTTCCCTTTAAACAATACATAATAATATCTTATAAATGCCCCTATCAAAATCTGATGAGGTCCCCTTTTCCCATTTTTTTCCCATTTCCTATTCTCATGACTGACTTTTTTCATCCCTGGCGAGTGCCTCTTTTTGAAGGTGTAAGAAGTGCCCCATTTTCACCTCTGATAATTACTCTTTGTACTTTGGCACATGCTCCTTTTCTTTCCTAAAAGTGTCCCCTTTTCCTCTCATCATTAAACGCGCCCTAGCCAATTCAAGCGACTAAGAGCAATTTTCCACAAAGCTCGCTCGCTACGCTCGCACGCATCTATGGATGATATACTTATGTTACTTATCAGAGATCTTTTTAGTCTTCCGTTATGAGAATTTGCTTATAACCCCATTAGGATCCGGTTTTTCCTCTTTATAAGATGTAATTTTTCGCACTGCGACCTCACACATCTTAAAAATATTCATCGCTCGCTTCGCTCGCTCGCAAACATTTTTTTTGACAATCAAACCCAACTGCAAAGCATGATGCTTAAACAATATCTTTCATGGTGTATAAAGTGAAACAAATATTGAAATCTTCCCTGATAATTGTAATCAGAATGTAGGTGTAGACCCTATATATCAACCCCGGGCCAACCCCCCCCCCCCTTGATCCGCCACGGCCCACAACTGTAACTGTTTGATTTACATCTCTTGAGTGTCTGAGATGAACTGAACGCTGATCAAAAATGAGTACTGTACCATCAGCTGACGATAATATTTTGTGCAACCACTCATTTCACGAGTCATCTTGGATTCGGCCTGTTCGAACAGGTCGAACTGATCGCGTCGAGATTGTGTAGAGATCGTGTGTACGTCTAGTTGGTCTAGTAGGGATCGCGTTGGGATTGTATGTAGATCGGAATGATCGAGAAGAGGTCAAAGTGGTGGTCGACTATACGTCGTGCAAGAGTCGTGAATGGTCGAATGTGGGTCGTCAACGGTCGAATAGCAGTCGGGAAGAGCTTGTGTTTAGGCATGGGGTCGGGATTGGTCGGGGGAAAATGGGTGATCGGGCTTGATTGGGCTTGGTCGGGTTGGTTTGATCGGCAGTGGGAACCTACCATTAGACAGGACTTAAACAGTTGTTTAGTTAGACGAGACTTAGACACGACTTCAGAATACGAAATTTAGTTAGACAGGACTTAGACACGACCTCGCGTTTAAGTCCTGTCTAAGTCCTGTCTAACTAAACAGTTGTTTAACTTTAGACATGGCTAAGTTAGACACGACTTCAGAATAATCTGTTTAAAAAATTAAAAAAAATCTATAATTTTTTTTTTTTTTAAAGTTTACAGTTTAATGTGCACTGAATTTTTTTTTCTTTTTCTTTTCAATTTCATGATAAGTTAAAAATCATGCGTCCGGTAAAAAAATCATGCGTCCGGTAAAAAAAAACATGCGTCCGGTAAATTTTTTTTACCGGACGCATGATTTTGCCATGCATCCGGTAAATCTGTAAAATAACAAAATTTTGTATTTTTGACAATTTTTGGGGCCCGATCTTATAAAACAGATGATGCACAGGTTTAATTCGTGGGTCGGTGGAATTGTGTGCACGCTGTACCTTTGAATTTGGTCTAAAACCATTCAAAGGTACCTTGTGCACACAATCCCTACCGACGCACTCAAACCTGTGCATCATTTGTATACTATTGTAATAACCATCATCATAATAATGATAATTATCATTATCATAGTCGTCATTACCACCATCATAACCATCACCATCGTCAACCATCAAGAACATCCACACGGTGCGCTGATCAGTCGTATTATTATGTTATCAAGGCTTTGCAATTTCTCAGGGCTATGGTATGTGAATTCACTGTTAGATTAACAATGTTAATCGCTGGCTGAACTTTCAAAAACTTCATACTTACAAGTAACTACATTGCGCGGGCGGCTCGGACCTTTTCAGTCTGAACTTTTTGTAAGGGGAGCTATGGAGCGCCTAGTTGTTACTATTATTATTTTTTTATGTTGCAAATCGCCTTCGTTTCTTTCGATTTGACCGCGTTACCCTGTCAACTATACAATTAATCCGAGATCCTTGAAAGCATTCTTTACATATTGATCACGGTTAGTGAAAAGGGGTACAGAAGACAGGTTTCAGGAATTGCACTTACCCAATTCAAGTACACAATTTTCTCTTAATCCGCTAGTTTATACTTGACCCAGATATTGGAACTCATTTCATTGTAAAAGCATCAAACACAATCTGACATAAAAATTGTAAACATAGTTTTAAGTAACAGCTTTTTGAGAAATTATAATAATTATGTTTATTCTTGACAACTTTTAATTATGTTGATACCATTGATCGTTTGTACTAATTTGTGTGGAGGGGTGTGTGGGTTCACACGGGAGTGTGTGGTTGATGTGTGTATATAATATGTGTGTAATCTCTTGATGAAGAAGTAAGGTACGTCGAAAATTCGTGACCAAATAAAAACTTTTCGATTTAATTATGAAACTTCTCTTCTTCATCATTTTTTTTTAATGTGAGGTGGTCAAGGACTCGAAATAAACGACAGGCAGATCCTGTTAGAGGGACAAGCAAAGAGTCTTTTTATTAGTAGTAACCAGTAACTGACAAATTACATATCACATAATAATGCTGATAATCATGGAGATCATGCATTTTCCTTTACATGTCATTTCATCAAATATAAAACGAGTAAAATTTGCCCTTTAAAAACCAACTGCCACAGTACAATGTAGCTGAAACTCTCAACATTAACACAGGTAAATACCTGACCCAAATACTTAAACAAATAGGTAACAGTCAATATAATACTCATATAAAGCAACACATTCACAAATTTGGATGAACCAACACACCAAGCTAGGTTTATTAACCTTATCATGTGACCTCTATATCACTACTTAATTCTTGTTTAATAAACTATACCTTTAACCTGTACATTTTAATATTAAGACAATGCAAATATCCAAACAACATATACTTAAATAGGGCTAACCTGGTTCCCCCTTTTCAAAGTAAGCACATATTATAGAATGAACAATGAAACTAACAATATCATAGCAATGGAACAGAAACATGGATAAATCCTGGAAACTATAAATCTCTTTAGATCTGCATCAAATACAACTTTCATCAACCACTCTAATCGAAATTTGTATCTTCCATACTTTTCTTACTTCCAAACAAACTCCCATGATCTCCTGGTCTAACCCTAAACACTGCTCTTACTTTTATTATTCCATATCAATTTAACATGTAACAATATTTTTTTACAGCAATCTACAAAATGAGAAATAAGGTTTACAATGATAGAGGGCGCTAGAGACCCTCTGATGGCTAAATAGTCAGACAAAGTTGAATCATCACTGTTTTATGTGCCATAATTAATATCCCCTTAGCAACCAAAATACAAACAACATGCAAACTTGCAAAGCTTTTAAACACTCAACTTTTATTATAATTACTTCTTTTCTATGCTCTCTCTATAATTCTCACTGACCTCGTTCTTGAACCAAGATCTATACTGAAGGCTGTCAACTTTGGGGAACTGCTTCGAGGGAGATCGTATACAATTCTGTTTGGCTCATCGGGGGGGGGGGGGGGGGTGAACAAAAATTGCTCAATAATCCCCCCCCCCCCCCCCCCCTCGTTGAGCAAAACATAATTGCTTACGATACGGTATGCTGGTTCATTTTACACGTTTGGCGGGAGGTGTTTTCATAAACCGGGAGATTGCGGGAGAGCGGGAGGAAGGGCGTGGTGGCGGGAGTTTCCAGCTACGAGCTGGTAGGACGGCGGGAGAATGAGCGTGGTGGCGTGAGACTCCCTCCAAATGCAAGAGGGTTGACAGCCCTATCATCACATACATTAAG
Source organism: Strongylocentrotus droebachiensis (assembly GCA_035222895.1). Lineage (NCBI taxonomy): Eukaryota > Metazoa > Echinodermata > Echinoidea > Camarodonta > Strongylocentrotidae > Strongylocentrotus > Strongylocentrotus droebachiensis. The sequence continues at coordinate 20,706 of JAVYIG010014278.1, forward strand.
GCGTAACCCTGGTCCTGGTCCTGGGACCAGGTACAACATTAGCGCGCACGCACTACACCCAATTTTGGTACCGCATTCAACTACTAGTAATTAGTGTACATAACCATGTACTACAATGTAAATGCTTATAACAAATCATAACTCTGAGCATTACAAATTTTAACATTAAATCCTCGCTTTCGATATAATCATATCAACCCACATGATACATCAAAATAATCACTGAAATCGTTCTGACACAATCCACATATGTACATAACAAATATTTAGCAAAACAATATAAATATTAATTACTAATCATAAAAGTGTTTCAAGTTTGGTCAACTCACCTGTAAGAGGGACAAGCAAAGAGTGCCGGTTTGTCTCAGTACTCCACCCGCTACAGGTTACACACTGACAACTAAATCTAGTCCATCTAATGCTCGACTAGCATAAAACTAGTCCTGCCGGTTAGTTGAGCATTATGGACTAGTTTTTGAATACACAATACGTATTGTAAACCTTATCCATCCTGCTCGACTCCCTCAAAACTAGTCCATCGTGATGGACTAACGAAGAATGATGAGCTGGACTAGTTTTACAAAACACAACCTGTAGTACCTGTACTACTAGTCCACCATGATGGACTAAAGAATGATGCCTGTAACTAGTCCAGCAAGCCAAAAACATTCCAGCATTTGCATGATGGACTAACGAAGAATGATGAGCTGGACTAGTTTTACAAAACACAACCTGTAACTAGTCGTATGCGCTGTGGCTTTTAATAGCATGCATGCCGTGTATACGCGCACAGCTAGCGCACGTCAGGATCACGTGTGCACAGAAACTTGAATTTGGCGGCATCTCTGAGATACATCTGAAGCGCGAAATCTAGTCATGTTCATGCGGCCTGCCTGATCTGCCTTCATTCCGGTGCGTGTTTGCCACATTTGGTAAGTAGTTCTAGATTTATTTGGGGCTTTGCTATGGCCTATAATAGATCTGTGTGCACTGAACTTGAGAAAGTGATGAATTGCTAAGTAGAAAGCATAAAACAAATGTAGGCCTATAGGCCCTAAGTTCATGTTGGGCCTTGCATGGGTCTAAAAATCTACTCGTCTATTAACGGTCTAACTCAATCTAAGTATAGTAGCTATTTGATAGATAATTTTATGAAATTAATCAATGTTTTTTCATTTTGATGAGGCCTTACCATTGACCATGTTGTACCATATGCTTACTATTCTAAATGAAAAAAAGTTTTCTTAAGTTTTCTTCACTACATCGTAAATAATTCAAACGATTGTTCGTAAGACAATCTGATGTTACATCATTGCTCATTAGCAATATCACTTTATATTATATATTTGTCACCGAGTTGGATCGAATGTGCATCAGTTTCTTTCATTCAGGAGGGTCGGGTAGGTCAGTAGTCCTAACTATGAATGTAACAACTGTAGAACATAATAATGCAAAATTTAGAGGCTACATCTAAAGATCGATGCATATTACTGCACTGATTCATGTTCATTTCCGGTACCGAAGAATCTTCAGGATGGTGTGCCGAATGAGAGGTTGGGCCATGGCATATGCCATTGGATTTTAGGGATTGCAATCACTAAAGTCGATTCGACAACTAATAGGCGTTATTTTTCCACTTAAAGACATTTTCATGAAGTGAAGTTTTGAGGGAAGTTCTAAATTAGTATTATCTTTCAAATGCCGTTGGAATTTAACCTTTTCATTCGTTTGGCCTACAAATAGGACATAGGACCTTTAATAAACTATTTGCCCCCTCTGTCAGTGCCTCTTTCTTTTCCATTTTGTTCTTCATGACGTATACTTGTGAAGGAAATACTTGGTAGAGTAGTGCCTTCGTTTAGCTGATCAAACAGAACACTTTCTTCTTCGTTTCTTCATGAAGTCACTACATCTCTTGAGGCCCCATCCTTGACAAACAGGACGTCCACAATGGCTACGGAACAGCAATTTCCATAGACCAGCAGAGACGTGTTTCCATCCCATATTTCTGACCAGGAAGTAAATACGAACTTAAAAGCCGGTAATCTGAGTACGGACGACACCAATATGACAACACCATCATCCAAAGTGTAGTTCAGTCCCCATAAGCCAGATGCTAATTGTGAGTTGTTAGGTTCTATAAAGTCCCAAACAGAAGATATCATCATCCACACGCCGAATGATATGATCCACGTACCAATATGAACATTGGTAGCCTTGCGGATACTCTTTCTCTGGAAATGTGTGATGGGATAAAAGGTGGCAATGTAACGATCGATGCAAATGACGACTACACCACAAACAGATACGCTCAGTAAAGAATTCTGATATGGCTTAAACAAAATGCTTGGTATCCGACCGAAGGCCCATGAGTCGTAGAGAAAAATCGTCGAGCGGAGTGGCATGACGATCAGTCCTACAACAAAGTCCGCGATGGCGATGTTCAAGATATAGCAATTGATGTAAGTTCGTAGTTTCTTCTCAACGTGGAAAGCTGACAGGATAAGTGCATTTGTGAAGACCGTGAGGCAACAAAGAATCAGTAAAAGGAGAAAAGCTACATAACTTAGGTTCATGAATATCTTGCATTTTGTGAAACTAAAAGTTATATGATATTTTCACAACATCTGCTATGTCTGTGAAACTGAAGTTGCCATGTTATCAGTCAAATTGAGAAAGAGTTCGCAATCCAAGAAATCATGCACAACTAAACAAATGTAAGAAACGGCGCACTATTAAATACCTTGTTTCTTGAATAAGAATCATAATATTTTATCCGGTGCAGAATGTAATCCATTCCATATCACATCATTTTCTGAAATAAAACGAAACCGCTCTCTCTAGATAGACCGTGATCACACATGTTTCAGCTTTTGAATACACCACCCTCATTGTTCCTTCAAACATCTCTCTGTCGTCTAAAAGCATTATCGAAAGGATATGGGAGCCTCTCAAGTCGTATTTTGAGTGAAATCAATTGATTTTTCCCCTTTTTCTTACACCCATGTTTTATTGTACAGACACGCCATGAGTGTTCATTCGTACGAGACAAAGCTCGGGTCAAGAACAACGGTATTATAATTCTTGACAACCAAGAAAGGCTCTACAATCGTCAGTTGTGACCAATATATTTTAGTCAATGAATGTGAAAAGTGCCACTACATGAATGCGTAAATTAAAGATATTATCGTAGATAAAGAATCCGTTTCTGTTAATTCATTCATTATTTACTGAAGCCTATATTTTGAATAATTAACATTTCCTGCAACTCAGAATTTTTACAACGGTGTCTCGAATGAGAGGTTGAGCCATGGCATAAGCCAATGGGTTGATCAAGCTGTTGCTGTATGATATCCAGCGACCTACTTCTTGCAAATTCACAACACTTTTGATAACGTCATAGAGGTAAGAAGACATAGAATATATCGTGACGTTAATAGCATTTGGCAACCAAGTAACAGCGAACGCGAGGATTACGAAAGTTAAAGTCTTCATTGCTTTTCGACCTTCCTGTGTTGATTCCTTCTGGGGCTCCTTGGAGACGTTGTATCTAGATGCTGACTGACTTTCATTTATTTCTAAAACAAGGTCTTCGTTATCGCTACTGGGATGATTTTGTACTGATCCTCCTTTACTACCATCAAGAAGCGTACCGTCTCTCTTGGACTTACTGGTTGGGGGAGTAGCGTTTTTCGATAAGTGCAATGAAATATTTGATACAACAATTGCTGTATCTCTCATGGCACCAAACGTAACACCGTTTGGACTGGATTTGAATTGAGATGGTGCGTCCTCATCTCTTCGGTTACATGCAGAATTGTTAATATTTCGGTCGTTGGATTCTATTTCCCCCTTGCTCGTCAAATGCTCTTTCTTCAAATTGGAGGCCAAACGCCTTCTGTAGACAGCCTTCACGCGAAAATAAATTCGTAGGTATAACCCACTAATGAGGAGAAATGGTAAGGCAAATCTCAGGATGAATACGAATGTGCTTGCTGTTTTGGTTAGAGAGTAATTCGGCCTTGACAAGCCCGAATATGTTAGTTCGTCAGTTGGGTCTATGAAATCCCAGACACAAGTTATCAAGATCCATGTTCCAAAGGATAGGATCCAGGGAAAGATGTTCACAATGGTAGCCTTGCGGATACTTTTCCTTTGGAAATGTTTGATAGGATAGAACGTGGCTACGTAACGATCAATGCAAATTACGACTACACCGCACACAGATACACTGAGAATAGAGTTCTGAAATCCCATAAACAAGATACCAAGCACCTGACCAAAGTCCCAACCACCATAGAGATTGACAGTCGCGCGGAGAGGCATACATACTAGGCCAACGACGAAGTCTGCAATGGTTATGTTCAAGATATAATAATTGGTATAAGTCCGTAGTTTCTTCTCAACGTAGAAGGCTGCTAGGATAAGCGCATTTGTAAAGACAGTCAAAGCAGATACCAGCAATACAAGGAGATATGTCGCATTGATTTTTGGTTCGTGTCTGTTTTGAGTATTACAATCCGACAAATTGTCAGAGGTTACGCATGTTCCATTGGTAAGAGAGAAGTTGTCTGGTATCTCCATTATGTCAAGGAAAACCCGGATTCCTTCTTCAGAAGCTAATTTTCAGAATATTACGTCAAATGCGAAACTTTCGTAAAAGAACTCTCGTACTAGATAGCACTGACTAGAATGGAACCTCTCTACCCAAGAAGCACTATATATAGTCCTTGAACTGGACAATGATATTCATTTTCCCAATCCTTATCTATGCAGATGATTTTCTCCAGTTCCCCACATCCCTAGATGTATCTATTGAATGAGGCATGGATGTAGGCGTGCATCAACAGAATAGGGTGTGACTTACTGTCATTTCACGAAAGTATACATTGATTGAATTTACTACTCTACTTCTCAATATCACGATGTTTATACTATCTATAGCAGCTCCAGTTCGTAGTTTATTGCTTTTTAGTGAATCGATAATCCTTCGTCACGTGTCATTTGTCAGCACTGGGTATCATGTTTCCAAGAATGGAAGCGATGGCGTTATTAATATTTTGGACATATTAATGAAAATGTACTTTTCTTAGATAAGAGATGTAGTAGACAGGTACCAGGTAGGATGTGATTCCTTCAATGTTTCAGTGTCCTTGGGGAAACTTTGATAAAGGCTGGGTAAAAAATATTACTTTATAGGCGCCTTGAATATACTGCTACTACTATTACTATACTACTACTACTACTATTACTATTACTCATACTACTACTCCTACTACTACTACTACTACTATTATCTAATTAAATTCTCCTTTGTTATCCATATAACATAAATGGAAATTCGTTTTGTTTACATGCTTAATTACATGTGCCAGACAGACAGACACACACACACACGCACACACACATGCACACACATACACGCACCCACAAATACAAACACAGACAACACACAATAATTGTCTCATAATTTCCCCCTTTTCTGATTAAGCATTGATTTTTATCAAGATCCCTGAATGTTTAAGTGGCATTTCCCTGACAATCTTTCCTTTTAGTACACATTCACTACCACCATCATTATTATCATCACCATTGTCATCATCTTAATCTTAATCATCATCATCATCATCATGAAGTGCACATGAATCCTCTCGACTTCTTCTTGTGGGGGCACTTGAAGTCAAGGATCTTCAGCAGCCAACCTGTGAACATCGAGGAGCTTCGGAGGAGAATCGTGGACGAGACAGACGTGGTACGCCAAGATGGGACCGATGGGGACATGATCCGGCGAGCTTTCCAAGGAATTAATGCTTCACCGTGCACAACTGTGCATCAGGAGGAATGGCGGCCATGTCGAGGATTGAGTACGGAGGATGGAGAACTTTGGGGAAACAGATTCATTTTTGTACCACAATAAAATACCTCAACAAATAAAAAAATTGTTTGTGTTTTTATTCACCGACGTTTGCGGTATTTGTGTGTGAGTGTGTACCTGTGTGCGCGTGTGTGCAAGTGCATGTGTTTATGTGCGTATGTGTGTGGCTGTCTGTCTAACTGTCTTTGTTCTATGTACTGTTTTATTCCTCACCCAGTAAGTTGGCGCAAGTGAAATCTGGCAGTCTTGTAAAGATTGTCTGATGTTCAGGCATGCATGAAGGGATTCAAATGAAAATGGTACCTAAATGTACTGGGAGGATAACTCTATCAAGACATATCATGAGACCCATAATTAAATATTCATACTTCAAACAATTCAACTTTTAAAAAATGGGACTTTTTTTTTTACTCACCATGTATAACAGTACGGATTAAACGTATTCCATTCTTATTTCCTGATATACAATACTTGTAATTTGCAAAGTTTGTATTATTGTGTAAATAAATTATTCATGAGATGTGACCCCTACTTAAACACCTGTCTGGATCTGTCACTGTTAAAGCGGTAGAATAACGAGTACACAGGGTTAGGCCACAGTTTCAATGGGTAATGATTTATATGATCATGAAAAACACATAGTTTAAAAATATTTGTTTTGGCATTTTATGGCAAGACTTTTTGCAATGAAAACAAAAGAAGAATTGTCTAAATGTTCATTACAAGTACTATTAACTGCTGCTGCGACTGCTGCTACTATAGTTATACTACTACTACTACTACTACTACTACTACTACATGGCGAACCATGGCTAATCAATTGAAGCTTGATTGTTTACAGATTGATTTTGCTAGGTAGGATGACATAATTAAATATCGATTTATTTAATTAGTATTCAATGTTAGACCCCCCCCCCAGAAACAAACAAAGTCTCTACCAAAAAATGTTTCCGGACACAAGATGAATCCTCTTCGATTCTGTATATAACACATGACATGACACACGCAGGCATATGGAAAACAAACGAATCATATACAGCACCATCTGAATAGCAAAGACGTTGAACAATGAAATAAATAGACGAACATATCTCATCAACACATGTGAACGAAAATCCCTTTTAAATCATGATCTTTAGGCCTACACATAGCACAGTCAATTTTACAATAACGAAAAAGGTAGCCCCCCCCCCCCCCCATCAGGGCCCCCGCTGGCTACGAATGTTTGTCACATAAATTGACATTATTATGACTATTATATCGATGGAATCCGGCATCGGAAGCAACTTGAACAAAGACTAAGTGCACGGCATGCACTTTGTTATACATATTCATTTCTATGAAGCCAAATTGAAAGGTAACTGCGACACGTAGGAATTATTCTCTACCAAAAGATGAAGCAATCGATATTTAATGGGATCGCGAAGGATGATTTTGTATTTAGGCCCGCAAGTTTTCATGGAATGCATCTTCAAAAGAACCCCTTTTGCAGCCTTTTTCTGTGATTTTCTTTTTCAAGTTGCCTGAACACTTTAAGTTGTGATAAGTGCTAGTTAATTGTGCTGTACAAATAGGTGAATGTTTCCTGCATTATCGCGTTTTGAATAACCGACTTTTTGATTGATCTCAATAGCATATAATATATCCCTATATCCTCTATATTCGTATGACGATAAAGGGGAAATGGGTTACACTTTCCATGTTTCCGTACTAGACTCTAAGATCATTTATTCGACAGACTCATCGCCACTTAACTAGTTTGTTGTTATTATCTTGGACTCAATAAAAAAAACCACCCTGTTCAGCAGGCCATGGGTTAAGCGAAAAGAAGAAAAAAATGGAAGAAAACTTACTCATAAAACAAAAATATACAAAGAATGGTAGAATGTTCGAAAGAAAGCGCAAAGAAAGATTCTTTTATCAAGGATATATTAGCTGTGGATGGGTTGGGGTTAGCGCTTCTCCATGGGAGGGGTGTGGTTACGAGGGGGGGGGGGGGGCATCGCGATAGGGTGGCGGAAGGAGAGAGGCATGTCATTGTGACAATGTTTTTGCCAACATTATGTCAGCCTTTCCTATTGCATGTTGATTGAAGAAACGCCTCGTCGTGATATATATTTTTTTTTGGTTGAAATTCATTATAAATATATTCATATTCATTATATGAAGATATTCGGGCATTTTGGTCCCTGAAAGCAACATATTTCTAAACATTTGCAACCGAGCAAAGCATGTGAGGAATAAATGACACTTTTATCGGGTATTTTTTTAAATTCCGTCATCAAAGTATTCAATACAAGATAAACAAATGTAAGATAGATGGTTGCTCGACTATCGGGTTTGGGTGGACAAACTACCCGCCTCATATATCCGTCAACATCATCATCATCATCACCATAATCATCATTATCAAGGTCATCATCATCATAATCAACATTGTAATCATCACCAATTCACCATCATTATCATCATAATCACTATCATTTCTATCGTAATATCCATCATCATAATAATGATAATTATCATCATCATAGTCGTCATTATCATCATCATAACCATCACCATCGTCAACCATCAAGATCATCCTCATAGTGCGCTGATCAGTCGTATTATTATTGTTATCAAGACTTTGAAATTTTCTCAGGTCTATGGTATCTGATTTCACTGTTAGATTAACAGTGTTAATCGCTGGCTGAACTTCCAAAATCTTCATACTTACAAGTAACTACATTGATCCTTGAAAGCATTCTTTACATATTGATAACGGTTAGTGAAAATGGGTACAAACGACAGGTTTCAGGAATTGAACTTACCCCATTCAAGTACACAATTTTCTCTTAATTCGCTAGTTTATACTGGACCCAGATATTGGAACTTATTTCATTGTAAAAGCATCAAACATAATCTGACATAAAACTTTCAAACATAGTTTTAAGTAACAGCTTTTTGAGAAATTATAATAATTATATTTATTCTTGACAACTTTTAATTATGTTGATACCATTGATCGATTGCACTAATTTGTGTGGAGGGGTGTGTGGGTTCACACGGGAGTGTGTGGTTGATGTGTGTATATAATATGTGTGTAATCACTTGATGAAGAAGTAAGGTACGTCGAAAATTCGTGACCAAATAAAAACTTTTCGATTTAATTATGAAACTTCTCTTCTTCATCATTTTTTTAAATAATGTGAGGTGGTCGAGGACTCGAAATAAACGACAGGCAGATCCTGTTAGAGGGACAAGCAAAGAGTCTTTTTATTAGTAGTAACCAGTAACTGACAAATTACATATCACATAATGATGCTGATAATCATGGAGATCATGCATTCCCCTTTACATTTCTTTTTATCACATATAAAACGAGTAAATGTGCCCTTTAAAAACCAACTGCCACAGTACAATGTCGCTGAGACTCTGAACAATAACAGAGGTAATACTTAAACAAATAGGTAACAGTCAATATAAAACTCATATAAAGCAACACATTCACAAATTTGGATAAACCAACACACCAAGCTAGGTTTATTAACCTTATCATGTAACCTCTATATCACTACAACTAGGCGTTGTGGCGTGCGCCTGTAATCCAGCTAACAATGGAAGTTACAAACTGATTCAGCCGAGAACGCAGGTTCGAAACTGAGTCACGTCTTTCGGATGGTGACGTTAAAAGTCGGTCCTCAGACGTAAATAATCATATCTGATTGATACACGTCTGTAAAAACCCAAATACACACACACACTACTTAATTCTTGTTCAATAATCTATGCCTTTAACATTGTAATATTAAGACAATGCAAATATCCAAACAACATAAACTTAAATAGGCCTAACCTGGTTCCCCCTTTTCAAAGTAAGCACATATTATAGAATGAACAATGAAACTAACAATATTATAACAATGGAACAGAAACATTGATAAATCCTGGAAACTATAAAGCTCTTTAGATCTGCATCAAATACAACTTTCACCAACCTCTCCAATCCAAATTTGTATCTTCCTTACTTTTCTTACTTTCAAACAAACTCCTGATCTCCTGGTCTAATCCTAAACATTGCTCTTACTCTTATTATTCCATATCACTTTAACATATAACAATATTCTTTTATAGCAATTTACAAAATGAGAAATAAGGTTTACAATGATAGAGGGCGCTAGAAACCCTCTAATGGCTAAATAGTCAGACAAAGTTCATTCATCACTGTTTGATGTGCCAAAAATAATTTCCCCTTAGCAACCAAAATACAAACAACATGCAAACTTGCAAAGCTTTTAAACACTCAACTTCTATCATAAGCACTTTTTTTTCTATGCTCCCTATAATTCTCACCGACCTCGTTCCTGAACCAAGACCTATACTCATCACATAAATTAGAGCGTAACCCTGGTCCTGGTCCTGGGACCAGGTACAACATTAGCGCGCACGCACTACACCCAATTTTGGTACCGCATTCAACTACTAGTAATTATTGTACATAACCATGTACTACAATGTAAATGCATATACAAGATCTTAACGCTAAGCATCACAAATGTTTAACATCAAATCCTCGCTTTCGATATAATCATATCAATCCACAACCACATGATACATCAAATTAATCACTGAAATCGTTCTGACACAATCCACATAATGTACATAACAAATATTTAGCATAACAATATTAATAATATCGAAAATAATATCGCTAATGATATTCGTTTGTCTCGCAATGTGGTCAATAAGGAATCTAAAAGTTCACGACGTTTCGTGTGCAACTGCAACACTTCATCTGGTGATAATAACTACTGTAAGCAAGGGTCTTTTATACTCTACGGGAGAACCGGCGGAGCGGTCCATAATTCGATCGATAATTGGAACAATAACGCACAATGCCTATTGGTCGACGCACACGGTGATCGACCAATCACCAGGCCGCTGGATTCGGCCGCTGGTTCGGCTAATGCACCAGGCCTATTGGCCGACGCATACGGTACTCAACCAATCAACGGGCCGCTGGATCGGACCGTCTGTTCAATGGAATCGAATATCACTAGCGATATTATTTTCGATACTATATCCGCAATGAGTAATATATTTAGCATTAATAATAATAATGTTTCAAGTTTGGTCAGCTCACCTGTAAGAGGGACAAGCAAAGAGAGCAGGCTCGTCTCAGCACTCCGCCCTCTACAGGTTACACACTGACAACTAAATCTAGTCCATCTCATGCTCGACTAGCATACAAGTAGTCCCGCCGGTTAGTTGAGCACTATGGACTAGATCTAGTTTTAGAATACACAATACGTATTGTAAACCTTGCCCATTCTGCTCGACTACCTCAAAACTAGTCCACCATGATGGACTAACGAAGAATGATGAGCTGGACTAGTTTTACAAAACATAACCTGTACTAGTCCACCATGATGGACTAAAGAATGATGCTTGTAAGTAGTCCAGCAAGCCAAAACTAGTCCAGCATTTGCATGATGTACTAACGAAGAATGATGAGCTGGACTAGTTTTATAAAAACACAACCTGTAACTAGTCGTATGCGTTGTGGCTTTTAATATCATGCATGTCGTGTATACGCGCACAGCTAGCGCACGTCACGATCACGTGTTCACAGAAACTTGAATTTGGCGGCATCTCTGAGATAGATCTGAAGCGCGAAATCTAGTCAAGTTCATGCGGCCTGCCTGATCTGTCTTCATTACGGTGCGTGTTTGCCACATTTGGTAAGTAGTTCTAGATTTAATTTGGGCTTTTTAAATCAAATTGACATGTGTATACTATGCTATGGCCTATATATAGATCTGTGTGCACTGAACTTGAGAAAGTGATGAATTTCTAAGTAGAAAGTATAAAACAAATGTAGGCCTATCGGCCCTAGGTTTATGTTGGGCCTTGCATGGGTCTAAAAAATCTACTCGTCTATTAACTCAGTCTAAGTATAGTAGCTATTTGATAGATTGTTTTATGAAATTAATCCATGTTTTTTATTTTCATGAGGCCTCATATGGATTTTACCCATACACTTAAGCGTCAACCTCTTCAAACACACCGCGCGACCCCGTGGAAAGCTTTAAACATGTGCCACCCCCCCCCCCCCCCATTTCAACTACATCTTTGATCCGATCGGCCTGGTTCACCACCGGAAAAATCATTAGAAAATTTGACTTTTTTTCTTCATGGTGATGTAAAAATCACGATATTTTGTTGTTCCATCGCACCGTCATTTATTGATCATTTGTCATCAATTTGGTCAAAATTTCTGTGGTATCGAGCTTTTTGACTGAACGCTCCTGGCTATATCCCGGGGTCTGGCGGTTTCTTGCCGGGAGAGGGCTATTTTTTTTACTACCGGAAAAAGATTCATGTCATTCAGTTCATTCTGAACATTTTGATATATAAATGATTCTCATTGGATGTCGAAAAACCCGCGTCAAAAGATAAAACCAATCGATACCTCCGTTTGATTTTGGGAGCTTTCCGCATTCAATCGCTTTTTCTCCATTGATTTACGAAGGTACGGTAGCCAGCGGACCGGGTCGTACCATTCTCGCTCGGGGGGAAATGACGCCGTGGAAATAAGAGTGTAATATATTTTTAGTAAATAATCACGTAGGCAGAGCGCAATAGTGAATTGTATCTCACATTGCTGACAAGATAAGAAACAATTCCTGCATGCATGCTGAGCATAAATAGTCTCAATTAATCGCCATACGTGTCCCTCCCACCATGCCCACCTCCGTGTCACCCGTGCTCTTAATAGAACGGTCGCGAACCTAGAGTGATCCAATCAGAGCAAATCAGATTCAGCCGCACAGCTGCGCGGACATTGTACGCGTAGTCGGTTCTGTATGTGCGCACAGCTGACCCGGGCTGATTAAAAGCTTCAAATTAGGTAAAAGAAATCGGAGGTCACAAATTCATATGTTACATTGACCATGTTGTACCATATGCTTACTATTCTAAATGAAAATGTTTATTACTTGTACCAAAATGAGTTTTCTTCACTACATCGTAAATAATTCAAACGATTATCCGTAAGACAAACTGATGTTACATCATTGCTCATTAGCAATATCACTTTATATTATATATTTGTCACAGAGTTTCTTTCTTTCAGGAGGGTCGGGTAGGTCAGTAGTCCTAACTATGAATGTGACAACTGTAGAATATAATAATGCAAAATTTAGAGGCTACATCTAAAGATCGATACATATTACTGCACTGATTCATGTTCATTTCCGGCACCGAAGTATCTTCAGGATGGTCTGCCGAATGAGAGGTTGGGCCATGGCATATGCCATTGGATTAATCAAGCTGTTACTGTATGATATCCAGCGAGTTATCTCACGGTAGTCATCATTAAGATTGATGAAGTTGTCAACAGATCAAAGTGATAAACTTTATAAGGTTCACAATGTTGGGTAACCACGTGAATATAAAGGCGAGAGTGATAAAAGTCAAGGTCCGCAGTGCTTTTTGACTCTCCTTTGAAGAACCACCTTGTCCCCGGTGGTAATTTCGGGTCATCCTGTTTGGTAATGGCGGATTATGGCCATCTGGACGATCAGGATCTGACTTCACACTGCCCCTTTCTTTTCTATATTGTTCATCATGACGCATTATTTTGAAGGAAATACTTGGTACGGTAGTGATTTCTTTTAGCTGATCAAACAAAACACTTTCTTCTATGGTTCTACGGCCTGAAGTCACTTGATCTCTTGAAGCCACATCCTGACTTTGCCAAACAGGTCGTCTACAATGTCTACGGAACGGCAATTTCTTTAGACCAGCAGAGACGTGTTTCCGGCCGATATTTCTGACCCGGAAGCAAATACGTACGTAAAAGCATTTTGTCAAACGAAAAGTTATATGCATTTTGCAATACACCATAATCCATGACGGTTAAAGGGAAGTTGCCATGTGCCTCCATACTAACACAATAATTAAATGTTATCAGTCAAACGTCGAAAGAGCTTGTAATCCAAGAAATCAAGCAGCACTAAACAACTCTAAGAAACGGTGCAGTATCAAATATCTTGTTTCTTGAAAAAGATTCATAATCTATTAGCGTGTGCAGAATGTAGTCCATTCCACATCACATCATTTTCTGAAATAAAACGAAACCGCTCTCTCTAGGTAGACCGTGATCACACATGTTTCAGCTGTTTGAATACACCACCCTTATTGTTCCTTCAAACATCTCTCTGTCGTGTAAAAGTATTATCGAGAGAACATGAGAGCCTCTCAAGTCGTATTTCCAATGAAATGAATTGTTTTCTTAGTTATTATATCAAAATAAAAATATGTACAGACACGCTAGGCATAGACACGCAATGAGTTTTACGAGTACGAGACAAAGCTCGGGTCACGAACAGCGGTATTAAAATTCTTGACAACCAAGAAAGGTTCTACCATCGTTAGTAGTGACCAATATATTTGGTCAATGAATGTGAAAATTGCCAATGCAGAATGCATAAGAGGATCAAAGGCACACAACTGATCCAGGGGCGGCGTTATAAGGGGTGAGGAGGTTGCTTCCTATCATATATTTGCTAAACATGCTCCACCCTCATACAACAGCAAACGACGACGACAACAACAACACAACAGAAGAATAGATTTTAAAAGAGGTGACTTTTCAGGCAGAATGGGGGGGGGGGGGAGTGGGCGATTTCGATTATTATTTCACTGCGAGAAAAAATAAATTAAAGGTATTACCTTAAATCAACAATCCGTTTCTGTTAATTCATTCATTATTTACTGAAGCCTATATTTTGAATTATCTACATTTTCTGCAAAACAGAATCCTTACAACGGTGTCTCGAATGATAGGTTGAGCCATGGCATAAGCCAAAGGGTTGATCAAGCTGTTGCTGTATGATATCCAGCGACCTACTTCTTGCAAATTCACAAAACTGTGGATAACGTCATAGAGATAAGAAGACATAGAATACATCGTGATAACAATAGCATTTGGCAACCAGGTAACAGCGAAAGCGATGATTACGAAAATTAAAGTCTTCATTGCTTTTCGACCTTCCTGTGTTGATTCCTTCTGAGGCTTCTTGGAGACGCTGTATCTGGATGTTGACTGACTTTCATTTATTTCTAAAACAAGGTCTTCGTTTTCGCTTCTGGGATGATGTTGTACTGATCTTCCTTTACTTCCAGCAAAAAACGTATCGTCTCTCTTGGACTTACTGGTTGGTGGAGCATAGTCTTTCGATACATGCAATGAAATATTTGATACAACAATTGCTGTATCTCTCATGGCACCAAACGTAACACCGTTTGGACTGGATTTGCATTGGGATGGTGCATCATCATCATTTCTTTTACTTGCAGAATTGTTGATATTTTGGTCGTTGGTTTCTGTTTTTCCCTTGCTTGTCAAATGCTCTTTCTTCAAATTGAAGGCCAAACACCTTTTGTAGACAGCCTTCACGCGAAAATAAATTCGTAGGTTTAGCCCAGTAATGAGGAGAAATGGTAAATCAAATCTCAGGATGAATACGAATGTGCCTGCCGTTTTGGTTAGAGAATAATTCGTTCTTAAAAAGCCCGATCTGATAGTTCGCCACTTGGGTCTATGAAATCCCAGACACAAGTTATCGAGATCCATGTTCCAAAGGATAGGATCCACGTAAAGATGTTCACAATGGTAGCCTTGCGGATACTTTTCCTTTGGAAATGTTTGATAGGATAGAACGTGGCTATGTAACGATCAATGCAAATTACGACTACACCGCACACAGATACACTGAGAATAGAGTTCTGAAATCCTAAAAACAAGATACCAAGCACCTGATCAAAGTCCCAACCATCATAGAGATTGACAGTCGCGCGGAGAGGCATACAGACAAGGACAACGACGAAGTCTGCAATGGTTATGTTCAAGATATAATAATTGGGATAAGTCCGTAGCTTCTTCTCAACATAGAAGGCTGCTAGGATAAGTGCATCTGTAAAGACAGTCAAATCAGACACCAGCAATAAAAGGAGGAATGTCGCATTGATGTTTGGTTCGTGTCTGTATTGCGTATTACAGTCCGACAAATTGTAGGAGGTTTTGCATGCTCCATCGGTAAGAGAGACGTTGTCTAGTATCTCCATTATGGCAAGGAAAACCCGGATTCCTTCTCCAGAAGCTAATTCTCAGAATATTACGTCAAATGCGAAACTTTTCTAGAGGAACTCTCGTACTAGATAGCGCTGACCAGATTGGAAACTTTCTACCGAACAAGCACTATATATTGTCCTTAACAGGACAATGATATTCATTTTCCCCAATCCTTACCTATGAAAATAATTTTCTCCAGTTCCCCATATCCCTAGAGGCTAGATATATCTATTGAATGAGGCATGGGTGTAGGCGTGCATCGACAGAATAGGGTGTGACTTATACTGTCATTTCACGAAAGTACATATTGATTGAATTCACTACTCTACTTCTCAATATCAAGATGTTTATACTATCTATAGCAGCTCCAGATCGTAGCTTATTGCTTTTTAGTGAATCGATAATCCTTCGTCAGCACTGGTTATCATGTTTCCCAGAATGGAAGCGATGGCGTTAATATTTTGGACATAATTATTAACGAAAAGGTACGTTTCTTAGATAAGAGATGTAGTAGACAGGTGCCAGGTAGGATGTGATTCCTTAAATGTTTCAGCGTCCTGCGGGAAACTTTGATAAAGGCTGGGTAAAAAATAGTACTTTATAGGCGCCTTGAAAAATACTACGAGTACAACTACTACTACTACTACTACTAATACTACTACTTCCACTACTACTGTTATCATTATTTAATTACATTCTTTCTCTTTTTAATCCATATTAAAGAAATGGAAATTTGTTTAGTTTACATGCTTAGTACAGAATGAATAAATATGGTAGACAAAAATGATTAAGCAATTAATGTTTACGTATATAATCCAGAACATAAACATAGAAAATGGTGCTCACGATCAAAAGTTTCGCTGTCATTTTATCGATAATTACTTTAGCTAAAATAAACAAACCCCACTTGAATAGAGATCAGATGTCAACATTACTGAACGAAAGAATCGAAGGGGATATTATCCAATGTTTCACATATGAATTAAAGATCTTAGCTTGTGCATTATTTAGTCTATTGATATAGTTAAGACGTTGATTGATATATTAAAGACGGTTATTTTTTTAATGTATATACAAAAGGGTTTAATATTGAACGCAAACTCTAATATTCATCAACCCAATTGTAACACTTTCATAGTTACCCTATTTGAAGCTATAACTATACAGCAGAAGTTGTCGTTGAGGTTCATAAAATTATCGGCCCCGGCGCTTTGTGAGCTTATTCATTACATCTGCATGTTCTGCAACATAGAATCTTTACGGCGGTGTCTCGGATGAGAGGCTGGGCAATCGCATATGCCAAAGGGTTGACCAAGCTGTTGCTGTAAGAAATCCAACGAGTTACCTCTCGTAGAAACACGTCACCTCCGATAGAAACAGAATATACCATGACCACTACAGCACTCGGTAACCAAGTCACAACGAAGGCAAGTGTGATGAAGGTTAAAGTCCGCATTGCTTTTCGGCTCTCTGTAGTAGATTTTCTCTTAAATCTCTTAGACATGGTATTTCTAAATATTCCTACCCTGTTTTCAATTGCCTCCACTGAGTGGTCTTCGCTTTTACTCTTCGATTGCGTCTCTACTGAACCTGGTTTATCGTTCCAAGGCGATCGTTTTCTTTTGCTCTTACAGATGATTTTGTAACGCTCAATGAAACGCTTGGTATTGCAACTGTTTCTTTAGTATTAATGAACATGGTATCCGTTCGGTCACATTTGACTTTTGGAGGTTCATCAAATGCATCTTCATCATTTCCTTGAATATTAGAACGTCTATTGCTTTTCCGCCCATGTGTACTTCTTCCATTCCTTCTAAATGTTCTTTCTTCAGATGATAAGCGATACGCTTACTATATACCGATTTCACCCGGAAGTAAATGCGCAAGTAAAAACCAGTTATAAGTAGAAATGGTAAAACAAATCTTATGCTAGGAGTCCACTGGGCCAGCGCCAGTTGGTGCCAGTTCGCGCCAAAGATTATGTGATTGGCGCGTAGTGGCTCGCTGTGGCGCCGAATTAATGTCCGCTCGGCATGTGTCGCCAAGTGGAATAAACTGGGTGCCATATGGCGTGCGCCAAATGCCACCCGGCTTGCTCCAAAATGTTGCGCCAGTTTGCGCCAGTTCGCGCCATTACACGGCCATTTGATTCCAAAATTCACCCTGTTGGCGCCATTCGCGCCAATAGACGGCTACTTTGCGCCACTTGGTGATTAGTTTGTGCCAAAGGTCGCCAAATTGGTTTGAACTTGCCGCCGCTTGGCGCTACTTGCCGACTATATAAATACCGGCCATCGGCTACCTGGTTCAGACCCTCCTCAGCTGCTGTATGAACAAAATCTCTACTAAATATTTACAATTTTGATATGTCTGAGGCTTTTGATAATGTTGGAGTGATGATGCTGTTCCATCAGAAGATGATGGGAGATGCTGAGGTGGCCACTGCACATTATTTTTGGCGCGCTTTGGCGGGCTATCCGCCTCTGTTGGAATTATTTGACGCGTAGTGGCGCAAACAAGGTGCCACTTGGCGCCAAGTGGCGCCATGTGGCGCGAAAATCTCATTGGCGCAACTTGGCGCGCGCCATTACATTCCAGTGGATTCCAATAGGCGGATTGTTTGCGCCAAAGGGCGATATGTTCGCGCCATTTGGTGCCACTTGGCGGACACTTGGCGCTGATTGCTCGATGCAAGTGGCGCGACGAAAATTTCAAACATTTTGAAATTTTCTTGCCGCCACATTCAAATTTGGTGCCGTTACGGGCCACCACGAGCCAGTTGGGAGGCAGTTTGAGCCACTACACGACACTATAGGCACCTTATTGGCGACACTAGGCGCCACAGTAAATTGCATTGGCGCAAACTGGCACCAACTGGCGCTGGCCCAGTGGACTCCTAGCATAAGGACGAACACAAGTACACTTGCCGCTTTAGTTTGAGTGTACTTTGGTATTAAGAACCCCGAAGAAAATTTGGCGTCATTTGAGTTGATGAGCGTCCAAGCACAGGTTACCATCATCCATATTCCAAATGATAAGATCCATGTCAAGATGTTTACCAATGTTGCCTTGTCGATGCTTCTTCTTTGGAAATGCTTAATGGGATAGAACGTGGCTATATAACGATCCATGCAAATGACTACCACACCACATACAGAAACACTGAGAATGGAGTTCTGAAATCCCACAAACCAAATACTCGACACTTTACCGAAGTGCCATCCGTTGTAGAAATGAACCGTCGCACGAAACGGCATGCAGGCGAGTCCAACGACGAGATCAGCAATGGTGATGTTTAAAATGTACCAGTTTGTGTAAGTTCGTAGTGACTTCTCAAAATAGAAGGCTGCAAGGATAAGTGCGTTTGCGAAGACAGTTAAACCAGACAGAAGAAGTAAGATAAAGAACACCACAGTGAACTGGGGATCCTGAATGTCATGCACCCTGCTTCCCGACAAATTGTCAGAAGTTTTCAATGTTCCATCAGGAAAACTGAGGTTTCCATCAATCTCAATAATAACGTGAAGAAGTTCGATACTGTGACTTCTGTGCAGTATGTAGAAAAGAATCGATAGCAAAACTGTCGTTAAAATTTACTTGAAGTGTCAGGTGTTCTCGAAAATGAATCATAGATAGCGAATGTTTATGAATATATACCACGCTCTAAAATATGAGGTAGAGGATAGTTCTTTAGTCTCGCAGTTACCTTTCAATTAGACGTCATAGAAATGAATATGTATAAGCACCGAAATATGTAGTCTTTGTTCAAGTTGGAACATGAGCAGGTAAGAACAGTGGTGTGCGTGACTGTGTCCGTGCACGAGCGCCTACTCTGGCATAACATTACTATAGAAGCATGATTGAAGCTTGTGAGGGGGTTGGGAGTTCACCCCCCCCCCCGACATACGCCCAATTTCGGTTGGCAAATTCAGTAGGCACTTCGGTCGGCAGAAAAAGGAAGGAGAAAAAGAGGAAGGAGCCCGGGGGGGGGGGGGGGGTACTCAGATTATAGTCGGACGGGGGTGTGCGGCTGAGACCTCCGAACCCATACCCACATCCAAGGGTCCTTTTGCTGAAATAGGTACCCATGTCTAAGGATTTTTTGTCAAAAATGGACCCATGTCTAAGGATTTCAAACTTCAAATATTACATTTTTTAAGCTGTAATAATACACTCCAGCAAAGCATATGGAGAGTCAACGCTAATGCATATTGACCTTTAGCACTGCACTACGCGTTAATAGGCAGCATTTAAATACGTGAATAGTCAATACACTCATAACACAGAAATGCACACAATCATGCCGATGCGGCTGATCGGCAAGTTCGACAGTGGACTCACAATTTGATTTTTTAAATTATTCTTTCTAACATCGGAAAGTTAAAAAATGTATATTACTGCTATTTAGATCTTATTGATTGTCACTAAAGTATCGATTTTTAGTGAAATTGGTTGAGTTTTACACAGTGGTGATACACAGCCAGGATAGTAATGCACCTATGTGTGTAATAATACAATGGCCAATAATTTTGCAGTTTCTCGATAAAGTTCTTTATTAGTAAACTGTACCATACTACATGTAGTTTACAAGTAGTTTACACACATAAAGATGAAAACACCATGCAACATAATAATACTGTGCTAGCACCTCTAGCATCTGTTTTAATTGAAGGACTTTTCCTGTTAACGTACCCGTACACGAGCTCTCAAGCATTGGCTATATAGCTCCCTGCTTGAGCCCCGCTGCTGCGCCCGGCTGCTGGGCAGAGGGTACGCAGGGTTATAGCTGCCGATCTTTCAGCGTGCGAAGCGCTACAAGTTTCCGGGGGTACGACCCCTATACGGGCGGATACCATACCTAGCGCGCATTATGCCATATGAGTACCCGGTATAGAGCCCATGGGGTCCTGATATATGTGGTACCCCGGGATCTAGTTGAGTTTACGAGCTACGTACGTACACCCACTGACTTAGAGGTCAGTGCGTACACCTCGTACACTGGAAATGCAATCACCGATGGGTCCATTTATTTAGAGATGGGAGAGATTTAGGCATTTTCAATGTAGGAGCAAATCCCAAAATCCAGGAGAAAATGAGGGAGAAAAGAGGGGAAAGGAATAAATGAAAAAAGGGACCCATGTCTAAGGATTTTTTTAATGAAAAGGGGACCCATGTCTAAGGATCTTTCCTGAAAAAGTCACCCTTCCGAGCGGCACATCCCCGTATACCCAATATACGTGAGTACCCCCCGGGAAGGAGGGTGGAGAAAGAGGAAAAGCCAAAAGATAGAGGAAGACTTGAAGAGAAAGGGAGAGGAAATGCTAAATCTGGAACTCGTCTCTATCATAACCGCATGCTCTTCAATTCTCTTCTTTCTTTCTAATCATACATAACAGAGGAGAAGTTTGACATCCTGGGTATATCATGAAGAAATATAAGTTTGATGAAAAGGAAATAACAGTTTGAAATTTGTTACGACTTCCAAACAAATTAGGTAAATCATTTTTTTTTTTTAGCACGTGATTTTTCCTTTTGTGTATTAAGAACCCCCTCTCTCTCTCTCTTTCTCCCTTTCTCTCTATTTTTCTCTGTCTGTCTGACTCTCTCTGTCTCTCTCTGTCTCTCCCTCTCTGTCGGTCTCTCTCTATGTCTTTCTCCCACTCTGTGCCTCTCTCTCTCTCTCTGTTTAAGATTTCAGTGCTCACAAATTATTCAGATAAGAGATTTGATAACATGAATGTGATTTCAATGACTTAAA